>OUQQ01000280.1:0-24443 GCA_900404475.1 Spongospora subterranea | reverse complement strand
ATCCTTTAAACCATTGGTATGTCGAGTGGGAAAACCCTAGTTTCACAATTGACCGCAGCTTCCAGTAGGGTATTGCGAAACTACAGTATAAACTATATTGCACAGTGCGGGCGGAAGGTTCTTTTGTCCACGCGTACCCAAATATAAGTGCGCCAGTGGACCGTGCACCGTGCGCTCCATAGACCTTCAGTATACTGGTATCGGATCTCTTGGAAACTGGTTAACTATGATATGCCGAGATGTCTTTTCGAAAGCGTCAACATCAAAAGCACTGTGAGTGCTTCGGAAAGACTCCATCGCAAACTACTCTATTTCATTTCATGTTCAAATGGAGGATCAGCATTTGTATTAAACTTGCTCGAACATGTATTATGTAAACGATATTCTTTCAACGCACGCAAAATAGATGAATGAAACACTTATTTTAACATCATGTATTTATAATTTTGTTCATCCATCGTTTAAAAATAAAATGACTTGTGTACTTTGATATTTCAATGCACTCGCTGTGAGTTCGATTTTGACGCTTTGGAAAAAGACGTCTGGGACGGAACAATTACTGATTACAAGTATTGATAAACGATTATGACGCCAAAAGCTATTGGTATACCTCGCATCAACAGAGGCATTATTGCCTGGATAAACATCACCGGACGCGCGAATTTGCGATTACAACCACTGATTACAAGTATTGATAAACCATCATGACACCAAACGCAACTGGTATACTCGCCATAACAGAGCCGTCATTATCTTCAATCACCGGACGGCGAATTTGCGATGAACAACCACTAATTACAAGTATTAATGAACGATTATGACACCAAAGCTAATAGAATACATCGTATTAACAGGGGCGCTGTCTAATACATCCGACAACCGGGGAGAAACAGCGATTACTGATGAATCGCTATAGAGGAGTCAAAGTGAAGAACAATATGCGATTTGAATCAAAACCCTTTCCCGTACAGCCATCTGAGCGAGGGAAAAAGCCCGCCAGGTAGTCAGGCCGGGCCCGACTGGATCTAGCGTTAGCCTCCGGACTTAATCCGTGGGGTCTGGGGTGGGGATGCACTTAGTGTACCCTATTGTTCGAGAGTCCGCGGTAGAGGATAGGCCGCCCACCGTCACCTCCCACTGTCGTCATTGCCGACATGTGCTGATCACGATGACGGTCTGGTAGTTGTGTATCGCCATGACAGGGTTGCATGCGATTGTGGCATCAGACTTACGCCCGGTTATCTCGACAGCGGCACTATCACCGGAAATAGCAAAAGACCTGCGTGATTGCGAGTACACATATCGCAGAATGGCATTCATGTCTCCAGATCGCGGACGGACTGTTCGCCCATTCGAATCCGTAATCGACGATATTAGGACACAACTAAGTTGCTTTCATTTTCAATAATCGCAATAAAATCCTAAAATTTCATGGATTATTTAGGCATGCTGGTTTGCGTTGGCGATGCAGCCTTGGCCCTAGAATTTCAACAAAGACTCCTGGAATCCCGTTTGATCATGGTCGGCGTGTATCGTCTATTGGCCAATAGCGCTGCTTCTCGTCCCGAACTTGACAGTATTCTGGCCGTGCTGGCATTGTCTATCGAGAATTTGCCAGCTCCTATCTTAGACTGCGAAAAACTCCTAGAACAAACCCATTTGGAAATGACTCTTCTCGTCAATTTGATAGAGGTGTGTTTCACGTTGACATAATGTAGCTTTACTCATTGTTGTTTTTAGGTACAGGTTGCCATTCAATCGATGCAGTTTGTGAACTGCATTGTCAGCCTATATGAGGCAAAGACGGAGTTGACCCGAGCCAAGAAGCATCCCTCGCTTCGTGGGTTTTCCTCAGTCACATGGTTTCAAACTTTTTTCTCCACGCTGTTCGCTCGTGTCAACGTTTACTTTCACGATATACTCAAGCGGTCATATCGTAGTCCACCACCACTTGCTAATTTGCTGAAGAAGTGTGACATCAATTTGATTTCCCAGTATGATGACAAACCCCAGGTTCAATCGAAATTTCAGAGATTTGCTATGTTAAAGGATTGGGAGCGGCATCACTAAAGCAGGAGCCGCATGCGCCTGTTTGATATACAATGGATCTGAGCTATCTTCACCTCCTACAATGATATCAGGATATCAGTTCCCAGAAGATGCCAGCACCGTCAGCGGGCTGGGTTTCTGGCCTTGCGTCTATTCGTTCAGTTGCACGGTCTGACGATTTACCGAGCGCATCCGGAACGTTATTGATTTGTAAACGCAGGCCGGGTTTAACTTGCAAATGCATATGGCAAATATTGTCAGTTTGTTAATGGATCACAGCAGTCCCCTCAGATTGTTCGGGGGTCCCGTTGTTCATAGAGACAATTCATCAGGTATATCTTATGTATTTATCCAGGTCGATGTCAGGATGTTCTTGGTCATCATTGCCAGTAATCCTCAGTCGAATCAAGCGGCTGCGCAGCTGGTTCAAACGGCAAACTCCCTTGCTCGTCCCTTTCGCGATATTCCACCGCCTTCACCCTACTAAATCATTGTGTAAATCCAATACCGCCAGAAGATTGAACGCGGTGTCCCTCTACATGTACTCATCGGGTGCAAGTTGGTTTCGGCCCGTTCAGATCGTAGTTGATTGTACTGAGTTGCGCGTCAGAGATTGTTCACATCAGAGAAATATAATGACATTTTTGCGGGTTTTCAAAATTTCAATGAGAGGAGCGCACGGTTGGCAGAACCCAGTTCATTATGGTTATTAGGATAAAACGTTTAAACGGATCCGGATACTGTTGAAGGGCAAGCGAATTAGGTGATAACATGTATTGGGCGCTGACAGCTCAGCAACTTGCGCCATGACGGGTGTTTCTGCCAGCAGTATGTGGTGGCATGGTGGCATGGTCCCCGAAGTTGGCAATCTATGGACCCGGCGTGACTTGCAATTCTCATATTTAAGATTCTGAGGTTCAGAATACCTTCATTATCGAATTAAGATTGGTTGTTGGAATTCATTGGGTGGAACGGCCAGTACTTTTGAGCGTGGCAATTTCAAAGCCAATTTGCGAAGGTAAGGCCATGGCGTCGTGTGATCGGAACATGCCGTCGGAGGAATCTTCTCCGGTTCCGGCAATGGGTTCTTCATTTCCCTTTCTGGGGATTATGCATGTATTCGCCTGGACTCCATCCGGGCCTGCTCTCATTGTTCACTCACCAGTGCACAATTTTCTCTATTATGGCTTATTTAGATTTCGAGACTATTGAGGTCATGGAGGTGCAAATTTCCCAGGAGACTTATCCTCTTGTTCGCCTTTATTGTTCGCAAGTACACTTTTTTCAGTTCTCTGCTCACATGTTTCTGCGCCATGCGTCGAGGTTCACCTTTTCCTGCCGCGCCCTAAAATGCAACCCACAGTTCGTCTCAGGTCCATGGCAAACCGTCTCTCGTCCATTTCGTATATTGCCCTGGTTCCGAAGAATAATTATATTCGCCCTGAGACTGGATTTGGAACTGTTTCTTGAGACGATTTTCTTACGATGGAAATGGCATGTCGGTCTCATCTTCGGCGTTTGTATTCGGATGCTTCGTCCCATGGAACACTTCCTGACCCAAAATCGAGCCCGGAGTGTTCTCGTCTGGCTGCGCCGGCATTGCCAATTTGAACATCGTGAGTTCTTGCTGGAATTTCCTATCAACCGCCCAAGTTATCATCGGAATGCTGTGCATCGTGTGCTTATCAAGTACGATTTCACCGACGCTGTTATTAGTGCCGTCGATATCGCTCTTCATATTGATTCCACCAACTTTTTTATTTTTGCAAAAATGACCCCGTCCTTTGAATCACAGATTCAGTCCTTGGTCGAATTTGGGTTCGATATTGACAGCATCCCACTGGTATGTATTCATTCTGGCGCTTTCGCTGAACGTAATGACAGATGGTTTCATATTCTGTCGGATTATGGATCAATAAATAGGCGTAAACCGGATGTGATACATCACGCTTTTATGATGACCCTTAATGGTCATACGAAATTGACCGATATTATGCTTGAAGCTGGCGCCACCATCGACGCCAAATCCTGTTCAGGTGAAACTGCATTGCAGTGTCTGGTGATGCAACCAAACAAGTTGTCAGGCATTATATACTGCATCACTCATGGCGCGTCCTTAAGGCTAAGAGCATGGAGGTTGGAGTATTCCACAGTCTTAAACACATACTATTCCATAAGAAACCACCGTAAATAAAACAGTTAAAACGATCGGCATGCCAAGCATTGGTTTTGATTGAAAGATTTGAGTGAAGTCAGAGAGAGCGAATGCGGTTCATTAACAAGGTTGGTGCAAGCACCAGGGAGGTCCGCGTTGGCATCATGGTTGAATATGAGCACGCCTTCATCATGTTTTATATGAGCCAAGAAGGTCCATAACACTGATCACTATCCACGCCATGGATGTCTATAAATACGGCGACGGGAATGACTCACAATTATGGGACCTCGGAAATGGGCGTGACGTTGACCAGCCACTCAGTCCAGCATTTGCTCGTTTGAGCCGACTCACTATAAAGGGTTGACAATTTATATCAATTCAGATCTGTTATGCGCTGTGGCTTCGACATAACAATTTGAGTTTTGATAGGTGACGTTGCTAACATGACACCGTATCTGGAAAAATGTGTTCAAAACTTTGTCCGGATCTTTAGATAAACTATCGCGATAAACATTCCAGATGTGCATAATGTTTTATCCAGTAAATTCCAGAGAAGAAACTTGCTCAAAATGTAGTCGAGATTCGTGTAGCCTTTCTGGTCAACTGCTGCACCGAGCTTGAGAGCCCCATTGTCATTTCGAACACGTTTGATAATGATGAAAACACAGTGTTTAGCGATAATATTGGTCTTGGCATTCTCTGCAAACTATGGACAGGCAATCAATGGAACGTTGGCCAGCCCGAACAAGGAATGGCACGTAATGTGGGAAGTGAATACGGCAAACGCCACAATCGACTTCACGGTCTGGGCAAAGACAACAGGATGGGTTGGATTGGGGCTATCCTATGATGGCCCATCGGGACACAAGAACAGTGACGTAATGGTTGGGTTTTTGACAAATAACACATTATTTCTCTATGATCAGTTCTCGAATAATCACCGCCAACCGGAACTTGATACAACACTCGGCGGCGTCGACAACCTGAACTTATTAGACGGAGGAATCATTGACAACGGAATTTGGTACAAATTCCGCCGAGCCTTAGACACCAAGGATGGGACGCGAGATGTGGTTATTGAAAAAAAAGACATATACGTCGCCTGGGCATACGGATCCGATGTACCGACATTCATAGATGGAGGAAAGATCGACTACAACATCCACCCAGATGGGCAATTCGGGGCGGTTAAGACAAACCTTTTTGAAGCTCAAACTCTTCCACCGACAGGGACTGCGAAACAAACAACCTCTAAGAAGACGACGAAGAAGGCAACCACCGTCGCCACGACAGCTCCAACAAAATCGTCAGCCAGTACTGTAAGCTCTTACGTTGCGTTGGTCTTGGCAGCAATCGCCGTTGTGTTCCAATAATGGCAAAAGGGTGTGCGGCAGGTTCACCTTTGTTGAAAATAAACACATGCCAACGTTTGTTACTGTAGATATGAATTATATTGAGCTTAGACAGCCTCGAACAATTTCAGCTATCGCTAAACGTCCCAAATTATCTTGACAGTGGATTATAGTTTTGTTGGTAAAAAACTGAATCTGAAACGATTGAATCACAAAACAGAGAACCAGAATTTGGAGAGACATTACATGGGTTTGCAGCGACGGAATCTGAATATCAACGGAAAGGGCTTCTTCAACGCTGAGATCTGAGGGGTCCATAGAAACCACAACTGCGTCTTCAAACCCTTGCCGATGCAAGGCTGTTATCAAACTTGAGATTGTCAGTGGACCTTAGAAGTGTTATTGAAAAACAGCTATGCAGAAAAAAATCATGTACCGCATAGATTTCGATAACCGCCATCAGCAACTCGAGAATCAGCGGTCAGCTTGGCCCGACCTTCATGCCACGATAACATACCAGTAACTGGCGCTCGGCTCTGCAATATGATATCATCAAGTAGCACAACCGAAAATACCCTACTTACGTTTACGAACTTCAATGTTTGAGCATATTCTCCTTCTAAAAAGGCTGGTTGATAATCGAGTTTAAGGCTAATTGTAACAGGCTTTCGCACACGTGAAAAAAGAAATCTCTGTAGAGCATACAGATAAAACTCACCTGAATCATATCAAATGTTGAGATCGCAATTGACGTTGCCTGAGATGAAATAGAATATTCTGAAGGACACACAAGGTGTTTACACCTCATTGACTGATGTACAAGTTTACACAAATCATCGACAGAGAGTCGAACATCAACCGGACATTGAATAACCTTTGAGACCAGCCTCAATGCCGAGAAACAGACGCAACAGCTAAAGAGTACCTTCATTGTTGAGACGGAACCTGGCATCGGTAAAAATACAGACGAGGGGTCAGTATTAATCAGACTACACCGGTTGTCGTTGCCAAACATTTTGACAAACAATGTTATGTCTCCTGCATCTAGCGACTTTAAACCTAAACGTAAACTCATTTGCATTGGAAGAATGTAATAATGATAGGATAATACCTGAGAATACGATAGCTGACTGCTGAAAAGTACTGGGAAAGTTGGATTTGTCAGTAGCATCAGAAAAAATCTTTGCATCGATATCAGTAAGAGCAAAGTGTAATTATATGTCTGTACATGTAATCGCTGCTTGTTTATGAGATCTTCCAGACCAAGAGGTGCTTTGCCTTCAAACAGTGGAGATCGTTTAGCAGCATTAATCCACTCACCGGAAACGCTCTGATACATACGGATCATGAGAAACCCCAGATAGTGGCAGCCGAATTGAGCGTACCAAATAGGAGGCCAACGCTTTACCAACTGGAGATATAAAATACATATTGACGTGCCCAAGAGATTTACTGGTAAGGTACGAATGCAAGTATTCAAGAAGATCACAAAAAAAGAAGCAGGGCGACACTGGGATAAGTACATTGCCTGACTATAAGAGTATTGACAAGGGACGTAGAAACAACTGTGTCGCAGAACCTGTTTGAGAGTGGATTCAACAGCGGCGCAAACGATAGGAAGGGCAGAAGATGCCTCGGAACTGGAGTGAATGCGCAAGCATGGACCAACCACAATAATATCACACGCATGTAGAGCAACGGAATCCTAGCAACAACAATCCAAATTAATCTTCTGAAAACATCATCATGTGTACGTTACGAGTGGAATCGGATGTCGTCGAACATTCAAGGATGATTCCATGATAACACCGATTACTTCGTAAGGTGTCTGAAGTATCCAGTTACATGAACCGACGGAAAATCCTGAGGCAATACACAGTCCATCTGACAATCGAAATGAGATGCGCTACCTGACGGTACAGGATATAGCTGGAGTATGGGGTTTATAACCACCGTTTGCTTGTAAGAAAGCAAATGCAGTTCCGACAAGCATGCATCCACATCATGACAAGTAAAAGGACAGGATGGAGATAAAATTGCCAATTCCTCAAGAATCAATCTGCCCCCCAAGTATCAGCCAACGACCTTCGACATCGTACTTTGCACAAACGCAGTACCTGGCAGTATGTGCGACAGGTTCGGAAGTAAAAGCACGGCCCATAAAGCGACTATACTGGAGCAGAGCCGGAAGATTCTGGGCTGCCTCTGCATTGGATATGAGGACAACGTCGAGCGCGGACACATCCACATCCTTGGTGGATGATCCAATCAAGATGTTAATAGAAGCTATTTTCAAAAACAGTGATCCTTCATCATTGCGCTCTATCTGCATGACCAGAGTTATAACAATACTCCTTATACGATACCGGATCGTTGACCTCAGACAGAAATCGTTACCGGGTTTACGATTCCCCAAAAATGGTGCAGTCGTTTCGGAACAGCGGAACCCTCAGTCATCACACTGTGCGAATAATGCGATAGAGCGTAATCAGCGCAGCCTCCAGCCCTACTGATCTCGAATGATATTGGTAATTGGTTCCAGATCACCAGATGGTCCATTAGATATCTCTGCTAGAATTTCATAACATGATCTCGCTCAGGGTCCTTTGCGTTGGCAGGGCGCCACTGATGCTCTCGGTTCCCGCCTCTGGTACCATTTTCGACATCAAGACCGCTGGGTTCGCTGAGGAGCTGGCAGCGGGAAGGCGCGTTATCTTGATCAGACGAGGGATTCGTTTAATTGATAATCATAGCATTGAACAGTATAATATCATGAATGGAGAGACACTGCATTGCAGGTTGTTGTAATTCTGTAAGTCTCTATCTATTTTTTCTAATCTGTATTTGTAGTGTTGGTTCGTCCACCTCAAGATATGCAGTAGCAGATCAAGGTTCAGCCGATTCTATAGCTCCGGTTGTGTTGGCGCTTATTCTGATCGCAGCAAATAGCTTGGCTGTTGCTGCCGTAATCATACCGTCATCTCGTTCAACCTATTTCACACCCTTCTCCACCGCAGCATTGATTGTCCTCACGTTCATAATTGTCCCTATATCGGCTCATACAATTGTAACTAAGTTGACAGACTTGCGAAGGGGGCGTTAATCAAAAAAAGAATCATGTTGTATATGTATCCTTGATACAAGTACAGTTAATTGAAATCTGCCATTTACGGTGTCGTAATCGTACTGTATTTTTTCAGGGCCGCCTCATCACATTAACAGTAATTCCTACAGCGACGGCGATTATGACACCAATGCTGGCCATCATCGACCAGCGACGAACGTTTTGAGCTGTTTCATCGTCCATGTCGGGAAGGTTTGACATGATAACGTCTTGAGCAGAACTAGCTAATACAGTAACCTGGTTGACCGATTGCCCAACGATTCCTTCTTCGCTAACAATGAACTTAACGTCGTCAATCACTTTCTGTAAAACTAACTTCATGTCTTTCGCCTCGCTCTCGATTTGCTTTACTACTTCATCCGTTTTCCTGCCAATGTCAGATACGACCTGCCCGGCTTGAACAACGGCTTCATTTCCTTGCCGAACGGCGCCTGTTATTTTCTCGGTTAATATTCGATGCTGTTCTTCGACTGCGCCAGCAAGTTTTGATTTTGGGCGAGCCTCCACTTCGAGTTCTGAATCTTCAGCAATACTATAGGATAAACGATTTGTAGCTTCAGGTCTCAAATCTCGTTTTTCTGCTAGCGAGCCAGAAGCTTTGCCACTATCAGCCGATGGATTAGACTTCATTTTCAGCGTTTGAACTTGTTGGGTCATTCGTGGATGGCTGGACCAGACCCGGAAGGACTTTGTGTCGTGACTCATTTGGAACGGCTCATAGGGTTTTCCATCAATCTTGCCAACTAATGCTTGTCAGATCGATAAATGTTTGGCCGAACACTTGTGTGTACTTCAAGTCTCAAACACCAGTAGCCTCCAATGTTTTTGCTTAGCAAAAATTAGATCTTCCCCTTTTGGCGTTTTCCATAAGTTATTGGTTTGTACGTTTCAAGGAAGACGTTAGCGGCAAGTTGCCAATGCTTTACTATATTCGGCTATCTCAAAGAGTTGATGACAGTCAGTAATCAGGCTTGCCGCCGCTATCGTATCCTCCAACATTGTACGACGTTTCAGCGACATACAAATTTTGCTGAACGGTAAACGTATCGCTGCGTGTTTTATCCGCTCGTCTTCGGCTTGACGCATCGCATGATCATCGGCCACCTTCTCGGTGACACGTTTAACCTCCTGTTCTGTTGAATCCGCGACCTAAAGCCACATCCTCAATCAAGTTTTGTTTTCACGCAGTGAAGCTGCACAAACCTGCATCATTCTAGCAAATTCGTCGATGTTGATCTGATCATCTATGGTCTTGCTTACTTTCTGAAACATGCTTTCCACCAAGTCGTCGGTGACTCGCGACCCGATGAAGCGGAACGCTTCGCGAATTTCATTAGCGGTTATTGTGCCACCAGCATCACGGTCAACCATTCTGAACAGCTCGTGGTATTTCTGCCGCTGTCGCCATTGATGGCGCTTCTTTTCCTTCTCTAAATTCTCTTGAATCTCGACGTTTGGTATCGGTTTGGAAGTCTGCTGCGGCGTCATTGCTAACCGCCCGGATTTGCTGCCGGCAACCTTCTCGGTAATAGCGTCGCAGTTCAATAACCTATAACGAGATAGACATGGTTCATTTAAAAAATTGTGTTCGTAAACTTTACTGCCACAAACGTACCTGCAGAATGAATTGAAATCAAGAAGATCATACCATGTCTTGCCCAATCCATATAATAACCGGACCAACGATTTTTTCGATAATGGTATTCCAACTAGATTGAAGGCGGCAGTGATTTCGCGAGAATCGAGTAGTCCAGATCCGTCAACGTCAAAATGTGAAAATAATGCCAGCGCCTCAAATCTTTGCAGCGAAGATAGTTCATGTTGGTTTGATGGTTTCCGCGCGGTGATCCATCCGCTTACTCCTGCCCGCCATTGCTGTTTGTTTGGCTCTGAATCCCATCATTTCTCTGGATTACGTTGAAATTACCTTGGTGCGGTTCATTGCAGTCTGTATTGCCTCGTGTTTCTCGATGGTTTCTTCGGTGTTCCAACTGCGATTCGCCCTCGATTCTACCAAAAGGCTGGTTCGGATGCCCAGATTCCTGTTGAAATGATGAGACAAAACAATGGAATGTTGCCTCGTGGTCAATCCGCTCACCTGCACGCTTTGCGGAATGCCAATTTCGCTGTTGTCTGGCAAAAGGGTTTGGTCGGCTGCGGTAATGGTGGCAGACCTGATTCTGTAGTGCTTGTTGAAGAAATGTTTTTGATCATAACAACAGGAACCGGTCGCGAAGTTTCTCGACCCCAGGGTGTGGTGGTCGTTGTTCGCCTTCGTTTTGCGTGAGATGATGTCGTTGCCCTTCGATCAATAGTTGACGATGCCGGGGTTAAGGAGAACCTGCCTTGTTTCCACCGCATCGATAAATCGTTGATCTGACCATGAATGCTGGCCCGAATTCTAGCGCTATGACAATATCGCTCAGATCGCGCCGATTTCGACCCCATATGACTTCTGCATCTCATTTTGTGTGTCGCCATGATCGTGAGTCAAATGCACTTTCCCATCGATTGCAACTTACAGTGGAGTACTCGATTGTGATCTCCATGTACTCACTATTTGAACTCCTTTTCGCCCAATATATCTTTATAATGTTTTCAATGAGAACTGGCATTGCTTTTATTATCGTTATTTCTTGAGGCAGAGCGGCACTAACACTTAACATACGGTACAGCCTTTGGCAATTCCGAAATAGTATTAATCATTTATTTACTCGTGTGGAATGATCTGATGATTTTTGGCCCGTGTCTGCTTCATATTCTGGCGGATTTCTGAGACACGGGCGCGGGACATATTTAACATCACTTTTGAACTCATACGAATCATTGAGAAGATAACAAACAACGCAATCACCTATATTGAACTCAGAGGTCGTTATCATACATATTCACCTTCCCTCCTTTTCCAGACAGTTTCCAATGGTACAGTTTTGCCTCCAAGATACTGGTTGTTGTGAGGAATTTGGCACATCGAACTCACTGATCTCGGGGAATCTAGAAAACAACTCGCCCGGAATCGCTTTCGTCCGTTTCCACCGTGACCTCAATTCATTCTTCCGTCCCAACCCATTGGGAAAATCCCCCATACAAAGTTCGGGATCAGAGTTAGGATCTGGATGTATACTCTCCCAACCGGAGCCAAACACATGTATTAATCAAAATTATTCTGTGAGCTGTTGATATATGGCGGGAACGGCGTTATCCCATTCGGCCTGGAAAAATGTGGCAGCCAATGGCCCAGCGAGCTTGTTCCGTTCCAGGAACGGAATCGTGGCGAACTTCGCCCGTCCTTTAGCCTGATGCTTGCTCAAGTGTTTGACGTCGGTCGGTTGTATCTTTCCCGGCTGTTGAAATACAGCCAGTATATAGCGATGTTTACCAGATCCTTTGGGCGGCGCCGACCCTATATATTCTGCTATTGTCTGACCTTGAGAAATATGATCGCCAGGCACGTTGATGACCAACCAATGAAGCCAATCGCGATTCGTCGGACGTTCGCGCTGAGGCGCATCGGGATCGATCATCATAACCGTATAAAGCTGGTCGTTTTCCGCATCCCAATCAACAACAGCCGGCGGTTCCCTCACCTGGGTCGGCGTGGCGAAACAACCCGGTTCGATACGTAGGTCGGGATATCGAACCTCCAGCGGACGCTTGGGGTGGCTTGGTAGAATCTCGGGAATCAAGGCCTGGGTCTCAAACGGGTTTTCAACGATCGGCATCGGAGTTATTACTGAAAATGAAGTTCTGTAGTTGGGCGCATCCCTGTTTCAGTCATTTATAACTCCAATGAAATAGCGGCACCCACCACCTCAAACACTCATTTCTACAGTTAATCCGCATACACCACAGTAGAGGTTCAACCCGATCGGGTGTTGGGTGATCGCCACTGTGTATATGTCCAGAAAGAAAAAACGCAAAATCACCAAGAGCGAAAAACTGGATCAGTTGATGTCCACCTCTCAGGGTGCGATTCATGGGCTGTGCAATCTGAAAAGGAAAAGCTTGCACTCAAAGCTGAGGAGAAACTTGCACTCAAAGATGAGCGGCTCAAGCTTGATCGGCTGGAGTCTGGTCGCCGTGCTGTGAACGATGCACAGATGCATCGTGTTCTTGCGCAGATGGGAGATGTGATGAGGATGTTTATTAACAAAAAGTAAAATCAATATCATATTCGTTCACAGTACGGCGATCCGACTCCAGCCGATCAAGCCACTCAGCTTTGAGTTTTAAGCGTCAAATAGTATTCCAAACTCGGAGGAAAATGCCGAAATACTTTAAGATCGGTTTCCTTGCGGCTGCAAACAACAATACGAAGTCGTTAACAGTGCCAATTGTGAACTGACGAACTTTCAGTTCCGTGTCGTATGCGACCGTAGGCCACAGAGTTTTCAGACGGCCAGAACTCAATTCCACGGTTTTTCTGACTGAAGCATATCGATCTATTAAACTCCGATTGCCTGCTCCCGGTTCGGCAAAAGCGAACGGACAAACGACCAGGTCTGAACCGTATGCTGGATCTCCGTAAATGTATTTGCCTGTGAAAGCGTTGCCCTATGATTTCAGGCGCTCTATAATTCCGCTGATTGAAATTATTGTGCTGTCATGCCGTCAGCCCCCTGCCACCTGAATTTGAGTCTGTGTAATTCACCGAAACTTCTTTGTTTAAATGAACTATGATGAATGCTATCTGAATCTGAATCAATGAATTTGGCGCTACCGAATAACAGTGTACAGAGTCTTCCCTTTGTGTGTCGACACGTATTCTGGTTTTACACCTATTTACTGTCAATTGGGCAGCAGGCAAACTTGTACTGATGGTTCTATATAATATTTTTTGAAACATTTTAAGTTGATGGAGTTAGGCTCATTTGACGGCGGAATGCATTTGCGGATAGTATTGACGTGATGTGCTGAAGTACATAGCTGGTAGGTGGCGACATACATGGCGCAACCGTGTCGGTTACAGTCTGGAATCTGTTCGTGGTATCATGGCAGATATCGCCAGCGATCAAGGCGAGATCCGGTTCGTTAAAAATGTGAACTCGGGCCAAATGGTTCCGATTGAGGACATGGAGCCGCCCACAGACCTCTGGGTCCACTCTGTCCCCGTTGAATCCCCTGATCCGTCGCTGTATATCGCCGCTCTCCGCCGGGGCGATATTGTCTTCGTATCAGAATTCAGCCTGGTCTCGGTTGGGCAGAGTTTGCTCAGGATCGTCACGGGAGACCTGTTTCAATCCGGTGGAAGCGACGCCGTTCACTGTTTTATAGTCGTGGACCCGGATGTGTCTCATGCAGGCGTTGCTCATGTCACCAATACCGGTGCCTGCATCAACCTGATCTCGCAGTCTAAGGTCCCCGACCCAGGCAGTGTTCGTACAGGGCGGGTATACCGCCTACGAGCAGATATAACTGGAGAAGTGGGTAGATTGGCTGCCCAAGAAGCGTTGGCCTTGGTCGACGCCAAGGTTGCGTTTGGCGTTACTAAATCCATCACCTCGGTGTTCAAAGACGCTAGAGTTGGTGAGAATACCACGCTCAATTCTATCAGTTTTCTTAATTCTGTTGCTAGGCGAGTTTTTGAGCCAAAAACGGCATAGCTTCAGCACAACTTTGGAAATGTATTTGAAGTGGGTTAGCTGTTGCGCTTCGAATTGAAAAACATTGACAGGTTTTGCACCGAGTTCGTTATGATGTCGATCCAGGCGGCTATCATTGAGCTAAACGCACTCGATGCCGTTTCGCTAGTCAGGGCACTCGACATTGACGGGTCGGCGTGCACTCCAATGAAACTGGAAGGATTCCTTCGCGATAACAGCAAACTATTCGGTGATTGGAGAGAAGTTGGGACATGCAGATTCGAGTATTCATAAAGGTGGAGATGCTATGCTAGCATCCTGTTTCTTGGGCGGGAATTGTACCGCGTTGCTGAAAATATCTAAATCTACTTCTTCTTTTTTGTTCACGTTTGCGTGTGTTTGTTTAACCATATCGTTTCGTCATGTTCATGCCCTTGAATCCAAACCACGCGCTTTCAATTAGGAAACTTGCACGTGAAATGGTAATCGGCAACCAGACATTAATAACAAGTTTCTGCTTTTGCGCATTGTCAATGTATAAAAAAGAACGTCTTCATCAGTTTCTCATGATGAAATCACTGATAAGAGGCGACACGATACATAATCGATCCGACCTAAATATAATGTTCGATTGTCTACGCAACTCGTACGTTGCTGTTGTATTTATGTTTCCGCTATGTTACGGACGTTGCATCCTGGTGCGTAATGCGTTACCACCCTCTGACAGTATAGTGCGTGAAGTGTGCGTGATGCTGCGTGTAGCGTATCAAGGAGAGGTAATGACCATCGTTGGCAACGAGGGAATCTCTTGAGTTATATTGGCCGATCAGCCCGGCGCCTATAGTGAGCAGGCCGCCAGCTGTTTCCTACAGGGACGTGGTAATCTGGATTTAGTCCCATGCGCCACTTTCGCGTCGGCAATGCAAATGGTCGTGGATAATGAAGTGGATCACGCCATGATTCCCTGTACTTTCCGCATACTGTCCCTGCGAGTTGTCGTTTTCACGAACCATTCTTCAGTTGAGAACTCATTAGGCGGTTCGGTGCATGCCGCATATGACGCTTTGCTATCGTCTGGGCTTAGTGTAATTGGTGAATTCGACCTACACATCCAACACGCGTTAATGGCTTTACCTGGTGTTAAACTTGACCAAATACAACAGGTATACAGTCATCCCCAGGTATTCCCTTTCGATAATTTTTTATGTCGACCTTTTTTCGTCTGATATCTTGAAAGGCTCTGGCTCAATGTTCCGATTATATCGCTGCTCATGGGTTCACGCCTGTGGCACAGCTTGACACGGCTGGCAGCGCTGCATTGATTGCCGAAGACAAGATTCATGGAGTCGCAGCCATCGCCAGTGTCACCGCTGCCACTTCGTATAACCTACATGTCCTCGCTGAGAATATTCAGGACGAACAAGATAACTTCACCCGGTTCCTTCTATTGAATAAGCAACCTATTCCTCATGGTCCGGATGAATAGTCCAATTTGATGCTAAAAGGTCATTTAAAATTCAGGCCTTCACCTGCGTTCGAAGACATGTCTAGTTTTCGGGTTGTACGATCATGTCCCTGGGGCCCTTGTTCAAGCGTTGTCCGTCTTCGCTGTAATAGGTGGTTGCTAAGAATGTCTGACCTGAATTTTGACTTCAGCCGTTTTAGAAAGCTGGTATTGACTTGACAAAGATTGAAAGCCGTCCGGGAAAATCAATGCATTTATTCGCTAAAGGTCTAATCGCGTGTCCTTTGTAAGTTCTATGTTTTTCGCCAACTCATATATAGGGTGCGCGCGTTCTCCGCTTCGATACAAATATTTTTTTTACTTGGACTGTCTTGCCCATTTCGAAGAACCGAGGACTCAGCAGGCAATCAGATATTTGGAGGTATAAATATGGTTTAAAATTGAATTTTCTTTAAGATCTGGTAGGATAATTTTGGTTTCGTCCGAGTCTTGGGCTCATTTCCTTCCGGGACTTCCGACTTCGCCGTAGAAGAGTCATGTTCTGTTTCCATCGCGAATTCGCCACGTTTCGATACGTTAGAGACTACTGACAATGGGCGCCTTCCGTTACATCTTGCAATTATTGGCTTTGGCAGGTTTGGCCAATTCCTTGCCAAGAATTTGTCCTCAAAAGGTGTTTGTTCAAGTCCTGTAACAAAAATCGCTGACTTGAGTACATTTTCAGTTTTCCGAATATCAGTTTTCGAACCAAATTTGGATGTCACTACGTTCGCTGCTCAAGTCGGTGTCGTTGTCGTTTCATCACTGTCTGAACTCCTATCTGTTTCTCCTGACGTTGTCATTATCGCTACACCAATTGCTCAATTTGAGGGTCAGTGTTGTTGATTGCGGCACTTTATTACTGACATAGGCGATAGGCGTCGTCAAATCGCTGCCATTCTGCAGTTCCAGCTTGTTTTTGCTGGTCGATGTACTGTCCGTTAAAGTCCACGCCAAGGAGGTGATGACTGGGAACAGTGCTGTCCCAGCCTCCGTCGATATTTTGTGCACGCACCCGATGTTCGGGCCACAATCAGGCGAGCATACGTGGTTAATTGGCGCCTTATCAAAAAATTTTCTATTGTTGTAATTATTTGATATTAGGGAAGGATTGTCGTTCGTTTACGAACGAGTTCGTATATCGGATAACGCTCGCTGTGTTCAGTTCCTGTCTCTGTTCGAATCACGAGGCTGCATTATGCAGAATATATCATGCGAAGAACACGATTCGTACGCGGCCCCATCTCAGTTCATTACACATTTTACTGGCAGGTCGATACTTGCCAATTCGTCCTTCATGGACAAGTTACCAACACGTGTGTTAATCAGGGTGTTATCGCAACTTTTACTAGCCTCGACCCCCATCGACACGGTCGGCTACAAATCGTTGCTGATGCTAGTCAAGAATACCTGTGCGGATAGTGACGAACTGTTCAAGGCTCTGTTCAATTTCAATCGGAACTCGCTGACGCAATTGCATGCATTTCGAGAGGCAGTGAAGACCGTCGCTTCATTTTTATTGTCCGACCATTGAAAATATTGCATCTACGACAGCACCGTCCTTGTTTCTGCACTTCATCGGTGAATATATATATCAACAAATGCAACAATCTTATGCCACAAAATGGTCCAAGTTCCCCGCCAGCCATCCCCCTTTCCTCAAAAAACCGCATCGAAAGGTGGAGGCACCTCCAGTAACTGGGCAAGTCCCAGTGTGAATGCCAATCGCTACCCCCAACCATAGTGCATTGTGATTCAACTACCCTATAGGGTTGAAAGTGAGTAGATGCGCTCGGTCTTCAATAGGATATCCCTGTCCATTATTCCATACCTCGAATCTCAGCCGGGTGTCTGCAGTATTGAGCTGGTCGAACGAACCCCTGCCACCGATGGTGACCTCATCTCCGGAAAACAATCAGGATTGATCATACTATTACGTTAGTCGAGCTTGGGCGATGGGTTGCGGCCAACAAATCTTGCCGTTTACCCAAAGATTTACAGAATTTTTTTCTGATGCAGAACGGCCTGCTCCTTAAATGGAAAGTGAGATATAAAGGTTAGTTTTCTCGTCAGGATAGAGCTGTAATAAATCGTATTTCATTACGATATTATAGGCGACTTGTTGAATATTGGGTCGTTGAATATCAATTCGATCAATAAATTAAACCGGGTGGATATCAGCACTGCAACCTTCATTTCAAACACTGCCTCGAATTCGGCGCCGTCAAACTTGTCACTGGCGTTCGACTTGGATTCTCTTTGCATAGATGGCAGAGTTGTCCTTGTCTGCGAATCTGGTATTATCACGGCTCATATCAGTAGCTCCACTATGCTCATATTAGAGTCATCAGATTTAAGTAAAAGTCGTATTTATTTCCAAGATCTATCATGCCGGTATTACTTTCTGTGCAATACTTTTACAGAGTATGTACGATTACTATTCCTGCATTTGGGATTACCCCGATGGCAGTATGCATTCACCGATTGCGGCTTACCTCCAACCACAATTCAATGGATGCGTCTGTTTGTAGGCTCTCTTGTTCGCTCTATTTCACTCTGCTGAGTATACTGCTTAAATATAGGCAAATCACCGTCTTCAACTTGATGTTAGAAGTTCAAGGAATTTACGGCTGTGTTCGGAAGAGGTGTGTCAACGGACTCATAATGTTCGCTCTTTTGACTTTTACTTAGGGAAATGCAGCCTCGACTGTTGATATCACCAAAAAAAAGCCTGTGATAGCAGATATTAATTTCGATAAAATTGAAAAAAATGCCAAGTTTGTTAAGGGTTTATGTTTTTTCGATGGAAATCTCATTCGATGCTTTCCCCGAATCAGGATTATTCGCGGGCGTGCCGCAAGCAAGAAAAAACACAAAAAAAGCACACCTGACTTGTTATCAGCGGCAAGCGAAGCTAGTCGTTCTCTGCAGCAACGATTACGTCGACCAGGCTCAGCACCAGGAAAAACATCATCCAATTCAGTTTCAGGTCTTATGAATCAGGTATGCTTATTTCTTACACATAGATAATTTACTAAAAGACACTATACAGCCCAAATTCGCAAGCGTATCCCGTCCTGAAACGGCATCTGGAAACAGGAGATCCACAAGAGGATCGTTCAATAATGTATCGTGATATTTTGAGTTATTTTACAGAAAACTGATAGCGCGCAATGGAACATTGTTTGGTTCATACTAATTATCCATGCTGAGTCAGTTGTAATAATTAAAACGACGATGGGGGTTACTGGACCAATTCTGATCTGATTAAGCAGCTCGAAAAGGTTGTAGTGATTTTCAAGATTCTGCATCTCGAATGCGATGCTTCACTCATGTTCGACAACTCCCAGAACCAACTTGCTCTCCCACCTGACGCTCTGTCAAAGTGCTACCAGTCAAAGATAATGGCAAAAATGTCAAGCAGCAAAGCCATGGATGGCTTTTGGCAGAGAGCGGAGAGAAGGTAATTCAGCCAATGAAAGGCCTTCGTACCATTTGACGGAACATAGCTTATGGGACTCCACTCTATCTCGTACAACAGCCGAGGAATTATTGCAACAGCAACCAGATTCTCAGGAACAAAACAATGCTGGTTATCGGAAACTGTTGTCGAGCATCCTGGATTTCTGATAGATTTCTATCCAAAATTCCACTGCGAATGTCAATATATGGACACGTATCGAGTCCATTGGGAAAATTGAAACAGGGTTGACGACCGACCAGGTCCATGCAGTAAGAAAATATCGTAGCCATCGCTACATACCAACAAGAATTTTGAAGAGCTGAAAAGTAGAAGGTGACAAAAAATGAAAAATCATTGACTGTGCCCGCAAACATTTGCGCAATAAAAATATTTGCTCATTTCAATTTTCCCAATGGACTCTGTACGTGTCCAGATATTTGAAACACTTTCTCGCGAATTTTTGTATGTGCACCAGTGGAACACTTTGTAAAGATAAAGGAACAATCTTTTGGAGACCTTTGAAGGAATAGGTACAGTTCCTTCTTGTAAAAACTTTGCACGCTGCCCAATACATCTCTAGATGATCAAATTCGGAATGACATTTTGGATAGAATCTATCAGAAATCCAGGATGCTTGACAACAGTTTTCGATAACCAGCATTGCTGTTCCTAAAATCTGACTGCTATTGAAATAACTCGACGGCGGCTTTACGAGATAGAGTGGAGGCCCATAGAATACGTTCCGTCAAAATCGTACGAAAACCTTTTGCCGTTCCCTGTGATGTCATCATTGACTGAATTACTTTCTCTTCGCTCTCTGCAAAAGCCCATCCATGGCTTGACATTTTTGCCATTATCTTTGACTGGTAAGCATTTTGTTATTCAGAGCGTCAGGTGTGAGAGCAAGTTGGTTCTGGGAGTTGTCGAACATATAAAAAGCATCGCATTCTGGATGCAGGATCGTGAATATTACTATACCGTTTTCAAAGAAGGATCGATGTCGCATATAAATCCATTGTGCCGGTGACGCTTTTCAACTGGCCTTCGCACCGCGACTTAATATCCGTACGCAATTTGATCATCAGAATCAAACGTTTGTAGAGATTAACAGTCGAAAGCGCTGACCGGTAGCGGATCATGGTGCTCTGATGTTGTGGAAGGCTCCGATTCTACATACGCTTCTGACATGGGAATAACATTCTGTGATGTCTGATCATACTCTGAACCGGATTGGGTTGGAAGGTCTGCACTTGAAGAGGACGAGTCTGGTGAACATGCATTTGATGCCTCGACGATGTCTTCGTCAAAAATTATAGTTTCATCATCGGCACCGACTGGTGGTTTACTTTCAGGAAACTTTCCTTTGTTGAAGTGAACATCTGCGATTCCACTTTCGATACACTTTGCGCAATATCTTCTTGGGAACTCAGTCGCCTTTTCCGACTGTTAATCTCGGCGCAGTTTCAGGACTCCGCAACTTGAACATAATGCGCCGAGCTCGCAAAAGCAGTCGTGGCGGCGACCTCTTCTCGATTAAGTTTTTACAGCATGGGCAGGAACACCAAGCGCCAGCGACATCTGTCATTTGCAAGGTCGTGCATTGGCAGAATCGATTGGTAAGCTTTGCTTTGGGAGTGATGGCGATTTGTCTGATGGTTTGTGGCTTACTAACGCTGAAACTGTCTCTGATGAAGGTCTGGATCAGATGTATGAGATTGAGCCAGAAATGCCGCCCAAAGAATACGTGAACCCATGTCAGGAAGCAGTTGTGCTCAAGTGGATAGAAGGGGCTTGTCTTGCTCGCTTCGCATATACCGGGAATAGCAGGGCCTCGGTATATAGACATCAGACCGAAAATTGACAATCATCGACTCCTCCCTGTCTCTTCTTGCTTTCTGATGTCTGCATACCGAGGCCCTGCTATTCCTGATATATTCAGAGCGAGCAAGACGAGCCCCTTCTATCCACTTGAGCACAACTGCTTCCTGACAGGGGTTGACGTATTCGTCGGAAGGCATTTCTGGCTCAGAGACAGCATCTTCAAGTTTCAAAAAAAGCGGGAGTGTTGATTAAGCCTGGATGCAACGGAGATAGATTTGGGATAATTCGGACTAGTTGCTCAGATATCCGACCGCCGCCGAATGTGACGATTGATGTGTTTTGACCATTCGATGAATCATCTTGTCAGAGCCCGTGATGGATTAGTGGCTAAACGATTGAGTCTGAGTGATAGAAGATTGGTTCTACATGGCCACGAGGTACCACAGGGAGTCTGGTGGTTCTGATTGAGGAGTTTATGGATCCACAAGAATCGTTAGGAACTGATAGTTTTGGGGAGCCGATTGGTGAACGGACTTGAATCGGGGTTTGGGATCTTAAATTTGGAATTGTATTTGAGAATCTGTACTAGCGATTTGTTAAATTATGAATAAGACCCAAACATCAATTGGTTCTCCAAAACTATCAGTTCCTAACGATTCTTGTGGATCCATAATCTCCTTAATCAGAACCACCATACTGTCTTGTGGTACCTCGTGACCGTGTAGAACCAATTGGTGTTAGGTCGAATTCATAATTTAGAAATCGCCAGTAAAAAATCTTACATAATGATGCCACGTGGCCATGGCTCCTTGTTGATTTTCAGGATAATAACACTCTTTTTTTCAGCTGTGATCGATGTGAGAGGAAACGAGTTACCGCCAACCAACTCGACATCCGAATCGTCTTCTTCAGAAAATTTGACTCATCATCCGTAAAACTGCTCTCAGAACCAGATACATCGTCCTCTGATGAAAGATTGATCATAAATTCGGGTTGCCGTTCAACCCTATATTCAGGTAGACCCTGTACGTTGATTCGATGGTCATCGATTCTTATAAGGCAACCTGTTTTCTCGAAGTATCGATGAACGCGACCAAGCTTGATTATTTCGTCAAAGGCGTTTTCACACCACTTGGTAATCAGGATACGACGCTCTCTAGCGCTGAATTTCCCATCAGTTTACTTGGATAGAAAAGCGGGGTTTTCTAGTTCTTTGTCGAGTTGAAGAGCGACATGATACTTCATCATCCGTCCAACTCCACCATCGACTACAGTTTTACAGATGAGTAATTTGAATACTTTGTTGAATCATATCTGTAACATTGGGAGGGAAGTTGCCCAACTTCTCCATTGAACTGCAGAAATCAGAGTTTTGATGTGCATCTAGATTATCACACAGAGATAGGCGGCTCTCTGCACGATCCTGTTGAAAAACAGGGTCTTGTAAATATAACTTCGCGATAATAATTGCTGTAAGCCCGTCTACCCACGCGTTTGCCTGAAACAGGACACTTACGCGAGGATCCTGAAAAAAAGCAATAAATCACATGGGTTTCCACTTTTAATTTGAAAATGCGATAAAGCACCCATTCACTGGTTTCGCTAGAATTCATAGTCATGGTCCCGGCACCTCGGAAGACGATGATAGGCTTTGGTTGCGGCGCTTGAGAATCCGCACAAAGCGTAAGATGCAAGGTGCATCGTCGTTTTTCATAACCGGAACGTGGCTGCCGAACCCAAACACGCTCAGCACCCTTATTGTTTTCAGTTTTTTATCACCTTCACAGATGAAATGCAATGGGACCTAGAAGACACAAGTTGATAGCTGTTTCTTGCATAATGTGCTCGTTACCTGGTCGAACAAGTTGAATAGCGAGGATGGCTTGTAAAACCCATACTTGGTGTCAACGGTCGGAGACTGAGAAAATTGCGAAAACAAATTCGAAAATCGCGGGGCTGCTTTGCGAAGCTGCCAATTTCTTGTGATTGCTTCATCGACGGATCGAAAACCCTTGTCGGTGGAAGAAACCCAGATTAATACCAGGAACGGGAAAGCTGAATACGATAGTAAGTATTTTCCTCAGTTGGCGAGCACGAGATATGATCCAGGTTCGATTGGCTTTTAGGCCATTACGGCGACGTTGTCGCACCTCGCTTCCCCACTCTCTCTTTAACCTTTCTCTTTAACCTTCTGAGATGAATGAGCCAAGGACAATTGATTCGCCCACGTTTACGTGAATTAGAGGAGCAGCTCGCCATGTTTCTGATTTCAGAAGCAGACTTGACTCACTTCGTCAAAACATCACTGGAAATCCCTGATGAATTACTCACGCTGCGTACTGCCTCAGCCCGTGAAGACATCTCTTTTTGGAGAATCTCTATATTCTCTAAAATTTCAGACTTCATCCCGTAACTGTACCGACGGCGGCGTTCTTGACCCCTGCTGATGTTGTTCCTAATCGGGACCTCATCTTCAAAAAAATCTATCAAATTTTAAAACATGTTCGTTAACAAGGGATAATCATCATTTTCAAATTTCCTCAACCTTGCATTATTGAGTGCGTTTTTCAAAGTGCAATCAGCGCTTGAGCCGCTTTTTTTGCAGTCAGTACACTGATGTCTATCTCGAGCGAAACGAGGGCAATTTTCAGAAACAAACTCTTGGCCACTGGCTTTCGCTGTCAAAATTGATGGGCCAAAGAAAGCATGCAAATTTGACTGCTGCAGAGGAGGCTTACGAGGTTTACTGAAACATTTGACAAAAGGTATGTTTACTCATTTTGCGTGACGAAAACATACTGTGCGCACCTGAAGGTACTGCTGGTGAACTTTCAGCTTCCGCTTTGCTGTATTTGTGTGAAATTACATCATAAGCTTTGCTGTATTTGTGTGAAATTACATCATGATGCACTAAAATGTAAATCAAATGAGCACTCGGACTGCCAAGGACCATGAATTATTATTTAACCTGACGAGATAGTAACAGCGACCCCATTTTCTGCAGTTAAATTCGCAACATTGCTAGACAGCATTGTTGCAGAAAGCTTTTCAATCGATATTGTCTTTAGAGTTTGGAACTCTTCAGCAGTGACGAGTCCGATGGCATGTAAATCTGCCAAATCCCGGATTGCAGCTAAGGGTATGACCGATATTCAACTGTTATTGGGTTTTGAGGGAAAACTGGATTTTGGTCTGAGGAGTACGGTGGATGCGTTGATACTGCAATTCGTCGAGGTATTAGATATGGTAGGTACCTCCATCGAGTTCAACGATTCGGTGATCTGCATGGAAGCCATTCAGGCACAGCCTAGCTCAGAAGCGTCCTCAGCTCGTGTCTCCCTCAATACTGGTGATGGTAGAGCAACGCCAGTAGCTAGATCAGCACCTTCT
>OUQQ01000264.1:0-25105 GCA_900404475.1 Spongospora subterranea | reverse complement strand
TGTGTTACACTTGTGCAATACCATCCATGGACGACCATATAGTCTGTTTTATCACTGAAGGCGTTATCAACTGTATTGCCCATTGAAGTTTGCAAGATGGCACAACGGGATTTCATTAGCGACGATCTCATATATGTTCTTTCGCAGTCTGATCGCGCGTTAGATTCAGGATGCGAATTGTTAGCGTGTCGGAATGCCATCCAATGGGCTGTTGCATCTTCCAAAGTAAGTGTTAGTACAGTCATGCCGACAGAATTGTGTGCTCTTATATGAATGCGGTCCGCTCAGGTGGTTAGTTAGGGTCAACTTAATTTGAATAGGCGAAGAACGTTCTCGCGACAGCGTGATTTTGTATTGTTCCATAATGGTGGTTGGTGGTGAAGGTTCAATTTCTACCTTTGAACTCTAATATGTGATTTCTGATCGACAAAGGTCGCATTATCATGGCCAAGTTGATTTCGCACAGTTTTGATGAAAACAAGATAGTGGTAAATCACCTTCTGCATCAACAAGCCATCACGCCATCAGAAGAGACACTCACACCAAAGATTCGATGATTTGGTGGAGGAAAGCGTCATCAGATTGTTCGCAAGATATATACAATGCTCGCAGTTCTTATCCTTGACGGAATCTTCGGACTTGGTTTGTCGGCAAGGGTAAATTCGTCACACTGATTATCAATGCAAAAAGCACTTACTGATTGAAATTGGTATTTTTGTTGGAGCGGAAGTCGGATCAGAGGCCAGTAATACGCTCTCTACAGTCTTCGTCTTGACCAATTCAAAACGACGATCTGCCGGAACCTTGAACATTTCCTTGGTGATTACTTTGGGCCTGACCATGTCGAATCACAATCAAGGGCGGTTCTTTGGCCGTTTGACCGGACAGACTTTCTCAGGGAAGCAATTGGGTTTAGGCTCCTTGTTAAGGATAAATGTCGCCTGTAAAGCCCTCGGGTCTAACCTACTCGTTGAGGATAGTGCCAACTGCAGAGCACCCAGGAGTGCAGTCGGGTTTTTAGCGCTTCGCTGTGGAAAATGTCTATTTACATCCCGTGCCCTGAATCGCTTGCAGCGCAGAATCACTGTCAGGCGTTGCCTGAGCAAATGTTAAGTTGTTAGATAGGCGAATAAAATTATTACCACGTTTGTTGTGATAAAGAGGCACATGTTCAGAGCGACTATAAATCCACACCACAATACGATGTGTCATCTTTACGGCTGAACTGGAAATGAACCAGTACCTCAGAATTCTAGACTTCTGACCGGTTCTCTGTCCAGAACTGCGCCTCGCCATTTCTGGATGTCGCAAAAGACGCACGAATGTTTGCAACCAGGGTGCTGAATCTGCCTTCAGCAACATGCACGGCCTCCCCCTTCAGACGTGAACTTCTGACGCTCCATCCCGACAAACATGATCACATATCTCGCTGGAACCTCAGCCCAATCACAGTATCAACCTGCATCGATCCACTGCATGCGGAATTATTTAATTCACGTTTTTATGCAATTGCCCATGAATCAGGATAGGCATTTAACTACATTTACACGTCCGTTAATAACAAACGCGACTGGTTTCTGAAACCAGATGAATCCCGACGACCGATGGCGTCCCGTATTGCATTGCCGCACATGAATGAATCAACGCCCTGATGAGGAATTGGATACTCGTTCAGCATTTTGAATCAAAGTACGACTTGCTCAGCGTCATTGTGCCCCCTCCCCCTCACAACAGGACGAATCAGTTCGAACAACTGATGCGCCAGCGATGCAGTGCTCTGGTCAATGCTTACGCCTGGAGTATCAGATATCCCTACATGATAAATTTTTTTCAGCCTGATTTGGAATGAGCCTTTCCAGAGTCAAGAACACCTCAAATCCACGACAGATAACCCTTGGCATTTCGCCCACGAAGAGCGGAACGCTGCATCGATGAACTGTTCGAGATTGTCCTGGAGTTGGAAAAAATCACGTACAGTGACCTCGTGCGAATGATGCCGAAAATGTGTTCACAGGCTTCTTCTGTGCAATGGCGCGGAGCGACAACAGGGGATCGAGCGAAAACGAAGACATGATGGGCCAGATTCCGCAAATATCGTCTTGTAAAGTCGCAGTGACCAGAACCATAGCAGGCCGGACCGCGCCATGGCGATACGTTCTCTTCGATCTAAATCATCGGCGTTGGTCGCCATGAGCTTGGCGCGAATGAAGAATATGGTGGGCTCCTAGTTGGTGTATGTCGGCAGATTGACACGACATATATCTGTGGTACAATCACTGTAAACGGACTGATTGAAGAGCAAGAACCTTTAACCTTGCGTGCGGTATCGCTTGAGCAAAGATGGAATCCGAGGCGAAATCTGATACCTCGACAAGCTCACGCGCCACATTCTGCTTGCAAACAGATGCCCGGGTTTACTAAGATTGGCCCAACAGTCTTCTCAACCTCTCGTCGTCATTTCCACGGGACCGAGGAATGTTGGTTCCATTCAGTATCAAGCTGGTGTTGTGGCGTTTTCTATAGATCCAGTCGCTCACTGCAGGCTGGCAGGTTCACTGTTTATATACATGAAACATTCGTGTTGCTGTTATTCTGTGTCAAACCGACTTCAATGATGACCATGGGCCTATTTTAGAATGGATTAGTGGGTCGGAGCCGCCCATGAGTATTTCGGACCAGATGGCAGTATATTCTATCGTTTTAACCCCGCTTCAGCAGCTGAGAATATGATAGTTCAGATTCAGTTGGAATCAACCGTCAGAACTGTCAATAACTACAACACGAGCGACGCCTTTATCAAGCTATCCTCAGACCGACGTCTTCAATTCTCCAGTTCGTGATTGTTGTTTTAGAAATGTTGTGCTGACACGGTAAAACAACATTTGAGCTGGATTATTCACAGAACATGCTTGATGGTCCAGTTGGTTCGAATTGTTGCTCTGACGAGAGACTCCCCAGGCCTCAAACCGTTCCGTATTCTCCACATCCTAGCTGAAACGTTCAATGCCCGATACCTGCAGCTGGTTTCGTTTGACCTTCGCTTCCGCATTCTCACAATATTTGCACAGCCTTTGTCCTCGAGGGTTTTCTCCTTTAATTTGTTAATCTCAGTGACTTTTATCAGCTCGGTTGGAGAATGTAAAATGGGTGAATTTTTCTTGGTAACAAATGTGCAAACCTTTGGAAATCGGGTGACGATATCGATAACAGACCAGATTGATTCATCGGTTTACTATCCCTCTGGAAATTCGCCATGAAGGTCGAAAAGGGTCTGAAAGCGAGGCAAAACGAAATTGAGACAAATGGTGGGTTTATGGCTCCACTTAAATGAACAGCGATAGGGATAAACGGATTATCATTAACCTACAATTGATAAGCACAGCGTTATAAAAATAAGACGATGCTGGATTCAATCCCGACCAACGTTTTTGTGCCATAACCATGGTAAATTTTGACCTTTTTCACGGTAAAAACGGTTTATTCCCATTGGATTATTTCACAGTTACTGGGACCACTGCAATGATTGTTTTAAATAATCAACATCCTCTAAAATGACGGGAGCCACCTCACAGTTCGTCAAGCGTCTCTCGAGTTTGCGTAGCGGATCGAGTGGGTGTGGCAGACTGAGGCCAAGAATATCGAAAAGACTGGAAAAAAAGGCTCCATGACCAACGATGACATAGACTTTGGCGTTGCATTGCAAAAGATCATTCAAAAATGTGCGGACGCGAGCTTTCACTGTGTTCTCGTCCTCGTGATCGGTGTTTAATTCTGGATCTTGTTCAGGAATGAGGCTCAGGTCTACTCTGTCCATGCTGTCCGCGAAATAACTCGTAAGCGCAGGAATTATTTCCCGGGTCCTGTAAATTATTTTGATTAAATGCGAAGCTGAACATTGACACTTGTCGGCAATAAACTCGAATAGATTTGTGAAAATGATTAACAATGGAAAAGTACTTACGTTAAGAAGGGAGTATATGTGTTAGAGTGGTAGTCGGATCCCAGGCCAGTAATACGCTCTCTACATCCTTCAACAGCGAGCCATGTCAGCGAAGGGAATACCCGCAGTGCCGTCGCAATGGTCCGACGAAAGGGACTGACGATGAACTTGGCCTCGTCTGATCTCAAATTTTTCAACGCAGCACCCCAATCTACTGCTGTGCCGCCAAGAGCTGCTGCCTGACCACGACCCACGTGGTCCAGCTCCGGGTCGAAAAACTGGAAACGCACATCTTCCGACATTTTTGACTTATCCCAACGTAATTCCTTAAACGCGCGATACACAGCATTGTACATCGCATTGTTATTATGTTTGGCCTGACCATGACGAATCAAAATCAAGAGCGGCTTTTCGGTCGTTGCCTGGGTCACGACATCAGGTGAGCAATTCTTGAAATCAAGCAACGTGTTGGCCGTTGCCTGTGCAATACAAAGATCAGTTGTTAACTAGGCAGACGACACAGTGAACATCACCTTTGATGTACTAAGGACGAAAATGTACAGAGCGACCATCATCATCCACACCACAATACGATGCGTCATCTTGCTGAGTAAATTGGAAATGAACTGTTGTTTCCGAAGCGATTGACGAGGGGTTCTGCTCCAGAAGTGCGCCGCCCTAATTTCTGACTGACCTGACCGTGGCATTACGGCAGTTGTGGTGACTCCGTGACTGTCCTCCTCACTCATCACCACTGTATAGGCCGGAAAGATGTGACCGGCGTCAGTCAGCGCCATTCGGACTTTTTAGCGACTCATACGCACATCCGTTTGTTGATTGCAGTTGGCATGATCACAGCAGGCACAACACATGACTGACATCCGCTGTTGATCTTGATCAAGTTGGCTTTCTCATGATGACCATGGTCTCTTTCGATACGGAGTTAGTTGGTCAGAGAGCCCATATTGTCGTCCCCAACTTCTTGATCGTTATTTGAAAATTTCTATCTGCCGGTAAAACAAAATTTGAGCTGGGCCATTCAAAGAACATGGTTGATGGCCCAGTTGTTTCGAATGTCGATTTGACGACAGATTCTCCAGGTGTCGTCAGACCTGTAGTCTCCAGAGCTTAGTTGAACCGTGCAGTAGCGGTACCTGCAACTGGTTTTGCGTAACCTGATTTGGCTGGGCATAATTGCAGTAATCTTTTTTTAGCGCGATGGCGCGTTGGATTCAATTTTTGAAGGCGCCATATTGGAGTCTGCATCTTCGTGACATTGTTTGTTCGGATGTTGATACTGCTATCAGGCTGTATTTATGCGGACTTCAACCTCGCCAACAAATCTCTCTTAAACGCTTTTGCCCTTCGCTAAATTAGTGTGCTATTTCAATGTTTTAGCTTGGTTGGGAATGTCAAATGAATGATTTCTGTTTGCTAAAGGTGGGCGCCGCCCTTCCATTCGAGAACATATCGACTCAAGTTTTAGACAATTATTACATATGCAAAATTTTTGGATATTGAATGAAGCGGGTGACGACATCGGCAATAATATTATCGCAGTATATCGAGTGCTTTACTTTAACTTTTTCAACGTGCGCTGATATGGATCGAATAGGGAGAATGGTCATCTTTAGTCCATTTTAACTGATTCTAGTTTCGTCATCGTTATCTTTGTAGTGCCGTTACCTTCAGGGAGCAATATTAGTAGTTAAAAGGTGAGGCTTTTGAAAATAAACCGAAGTGGTCGTCTAAAGTATATTCCTGATCTATTAATGAGACTTTCTAGAAAGGGGTCTGCCGGCCTTCGCCTCCCACGCAAGGAGTCTCACTCTTGCGTCTTGGCGTGAATCACGGCCCGTCACCATATCTTTTCGCGCTCAGTGTAATGTTCAGAGCGGCCTGAATTGGTATTTACTCGATCATCGAGTAAAACCGGGCTTTCGTCATCGTCGATTAGCTCGAGGGATCGGGAAATAACTACACTTATTTTTTATTTATTCTCTTCCTTTCTAGTAGGGACAAATTATTTTTTGAGGAAATTAATTATTCCCTTTTTGAATGCTTCATGAGGAATAAATTATTCCGGAAGTAAAAAATAACTACGTATTTCCAAAAATTCCTAAAAATCCGCGACGACAGTTCTGGCGGTGCTTGCGGCTAGGGGTGTCCACGGCTACGGTTATGGCTAGCCTGCTATTCAAGCAATGTTGAACAATCTTGTTTTAATGTTGAATTGATAGACAAGTACAGTACTGGGTTTTTAATTATTCATCAAGCGGTTCCACGACCGAAGCTTCATCATTATTGAGGTACTGTCGTCCTTCAAGCGTGACCTGTCGGGAAATACAAAGTGACCGCTATCCGAAACAGCGCTCTTTGAGGGCACAGAAAATTTAATGCAATAGCGTCACGGCCCTGAAGTGCAATTGTCGGAAATCGCTTTTGGCCAAATAGAAGCCCACCACTGCAATACGCCATCACAGGTATCGCCAGCCTCTTTTGTTCATCAGCATGGGTTGGACCAGTTAATTAACCGGTTAACCAACCAGTTAACCGGTTAATTTAAAATTTAACGACAAACTCCATAAATATATTTATTTAATCAAACTTGCCGATCAAACGGTTCCACGACCGTAATTTCATCATCACCGTTATGTTCTCGTCAGATAACATTGTGCGATCGGCACTAACAAAATCACCAGAATCAGAGAAGGCTGATTCCGAAGCGACAGACGACCCCATTATCATCAGAGTATCACGAGCCAGAAGGCTTAGCTTCGGGAAGCGCCCAGTCTGCTGCTTCCACCACGCGACTGGACATTTACACGACTTATCGGCCTTCAAAGTCATGAAGCAGAAGTCTTCCACTTCATCCGTGACAACGTCCTGCTGTGGGTCCGACAGGGAAGCAAACAGATTGAATGCTGTTGAGTCCATGTCCTCCTGCTGAACAGGCAAATAACCATAATCAGTAGCTAAGATTTCTCGGATTAATCGCTTCGTTTCCTCAGACGCATCAGAGCTGCTTCGTCTTGGATCCAAGAACAAAGCGATGGTAGCCGTGTTGTTGTTCAGGTTCCCGGAATACTTCTCAAGCTTGTATAGTAACAAACACAGCCCTCAAAATCATCACCGGAATGTCACCCACCTTGTAATGGTATGTTGGTTAACAAAACAATCACGGTTTTCCTTGGACAAAAGCCCCATAAAAAAGAGCATCAATGAAGAGTGTTGTTCACATTTGGCTGGGAGGTACACAACCTGTTTCCTTCACACCCGCCTCATGGTGAGACGAGGTAAACACTGTTTTGACAGTTCGCACTCCGACCGATCCCGTCGCTCTTATCGAATTCTAACAATCAGAGATGGGTAGATGCTCAAGAGAAACGGCGTACAGGTCTGGTCAATCCTGAATGCGTTGCCCGGTTGGTGTGGCGTCATCTCCACTCCTTGATGCGCCATAGCGCGGCCTCATACATCAGTCTGCCAATGTACACCAGTGCCATCTGCTCATAATCAATCGAATCCACCATCATCATTGGCAAGTTTGGTGTATACGCCCTTCGGTGCGAACAGTGTTCACAATGACTTCTATCTCGGCCCAGCTAGCTCTTGATCTGGGATGCAGCAACAAGCCGCACCTATGAACAAGCTGCAAACAAGCTGCTGAACTCATTGCTACCTTGGAAGCCATTCCGCCTGGCTGCAAATCTGTGATCTGATTGCAAACAAACCGCTTAAACAGGGGTTTATGAAAACATATATCTCAAGCACATAATTTCCTGGCTTGACGGCGCTTTTGGAGAAGTTGAATTCAAACATACTGTGTGTTTGTGTTGTGTTTTTCATCAGTTGCCGTTGAGCATATGACCAGTTTATGCAACGCTAACGCTCGCCGATTTTTTAGCAATTGTCCTCGTGTTTTTTGGATACATCATTTCTAGATTGATCGTGATCTTGCGGAAGATTATCTTGACCTTGTGCTCTAAACTCTTTAGCGCTTCTGGAGAGCGATGAGAAACGTGTGTCTATCTCTTCAACGACGTCTTCAAGCCAGGCAATTATGTCCATCTATTTAACTTTGATATTCTCCTCCGGACCCGGGATCACATCGAATTTTCAATGAGACGTATCTTCTCTTGACGCCTGTTTGAGCGGGTTGTTTGCAATCAAATCACAAACTTGTCAGCCAGGAGGAATGGCTCTCAAAGTGAAATTGAGCTCAGCAGCTCTATTGGTGACTTGTTCATAAAAGTGGCTTTTTGCTGTTCAACCGCTGGTTTGTGAAGGCATAGAATTATGCATTTGTGTGAGGCTTTAGCGTGCGATAGGAGCCCTTAACTGGTTGTCTGGAATAATCGCCTCGGTCCGAACAATCCATCCAAGGTGGATTAAAAAAAGCGCGCTTGCCAGATGCGTGTGTCGTTGCAGATGCCGTTCCTGCTGTCGACAACCGACAACGCCAAGCAGAGACGTAGACCTGGCAACCGCATTACTGTTCAACCTTCGTTGCATAACCTCCTGGTCATCCATCGTTCGGCAGATCCCAGCGGGTGGCGCCATTGTTGCAATGCCGTCACGTCCCAATCTCCACCTTTCTGTAGTACCGCATCTACGTCCGTTTTCCCATCGGCTCCTTGCCCAGGTTCATGTACAGGGCAGGAGTCAGGCAGGACCCATCTCCTGATCGGAATGGGGAATCATCCTGCGTCGCTCATTACTTTCACAACAGGTTTGACGTCATTTGTATGAAGACTTTTTGGACATCGTTGATTGGAAACGATGATGTGTCGTCACGTCAGTTTGCTGCTTCTGATGAGCGTCTTGTTCGGGCTGGACCGATCGTAATGTGACACGACAGTGACCGGCAACAACTTACCGTATATCATGGATCGGATCTTGATAGAAATTGCTGTTCAATTGCCGGCCTTCTCGAGTAGTTGTGGATAAAGGTGCCCTACATTACAACGGTAATCGAACCCAATGATTGTTGTCGTTTTCGTTGCCAACCTCTCATCGTAAATATCATGTACTAAATTATTCTAGTAAGTACTTACTACTCTTTACAATGTTTTGATGCTGCTCGTTTTATCGAAGAACCGTCATTCACGTTTTGGCGCACACGTGAATCAAACAAAGAATCGTCATTCACGTTTTGGCGCACACGTGAACCAAACAAAGAATCGTCATTCACGTTTTGGCGCACACGTGAACCAAACAAAGAATCGTCATTCACGTTTTGGCGCACACGTGAATCAAAAAAACCTTGAACGATGAGTGTCTCCTGATCGTCGTTCCACAGAAAATAATAATAGTCGGCAATGCTTCATACAGGCCAAGTTTCGACAACACCGAATAACCCTTCTGGTTGAGCTCTGAGCAGCTGCCCCCTCTCCTATATGGAATCTGCGAAACAAACCAGCCAACTACTCTGCCCTGGCCGTTTTCGCAGTCCGCCGCAAAACGCAACGGCGTTCTCGATGTAGCAAATTTGCGGAACTCGGTTCCGGACGAAGTGCCCAGGGTCTAATACCTTCGTTCACCTGTTGGTTATCGCAGACGGCAAGGGCTTGTTGGTTATCGTCGGCGGCAAGGGACAGATTACGGTATCGAAACAGAATTCCTCGAGATTTGATGATATCGTTTACCACGATTTCAGAATGCCGCTTTTTTTTTCAAAATGATCAGTCGTTTTCTGGCGGAGCCCAGCCGCTTCGAGTCCCAAACTCAAGGACTCGCTGTCAAACAAGAACGTTCGTAGTTTCGAAAATTGCCACAGTTGCCACAATATCATTTGTTCGCTTCATTTTTTAAATACACTGAAATTAATGTAAAATAATTCTCGTTCAGCGCAGCGACTGTTCCAAACTCTAATCAGTTCTGCCCGTGACCGTCTTGTGCAGATTAATATAATCTTCGGAAAAACGCCCAATTCGGAACAATATCGGATGATCCGAGCCACGCAATGGTGTGATATTGAGTAAGATGAACTCATGGGTCGGTGTCAGGTCAAGTAAACGCCAACGCTGATGATGTTGGATCCGTCAAAACCACGTTCATCGATGTATGAGGTCCCCACGTCAGGATTCCCGAATCAAGGAGCAAAGAGAGTCCGAGATGAGGTCCGTTACGGGGTTCAGGTTGCACTGGACGGACTTTCCGTGGCGCCAAAGGGTCGTTTTGGCCAACCCCCATTTGCTTGTCGGAATGCAGAACCCGAGGAGGTATTTCCTGGTATGCACGGTTGTGGTTATAGCCCTGTCGGGCACCGTCGGCCTGATCGTCTTTCTCAGCGATATGGGGGGACATTCTGATCCCCCAGATACCGGAAAGATTTCGGATTATGTCGAAGCGGCCACGCCGGAAAAACCGATCATAATATTGATCTCGCGGGCCCAAGCCGAACACGATAACGATGACGGGTTCCAGGAAGTGGTTTCGCAATGTGTGGCCAGCGGATGGGACAGCAAGAAACTAAAGGCTTGCAAGACGCGGTTTCAAACGCGGGAGCCGGGGCTAACGCTATTCGGCAAGACGCAGGCACGGGACCTGAAGAACGACCTGGTCAACCGGGGCTGGATTCAGGCGCTGGAAAGTGTGCCCCAGGACCAGATCAGGTACATTTCGAGCCCCTATCGCAGGGCGACTCAAACGGCGCTGCTGGTGCTGCCCAATGGCAAATGGGTCGCCCATGAAGCCGTCAGGGATCGCGATAGTCCCCTAATAACCAAGTCGTACAAGACTACAAAATCCAACGAGTAATTTGTTGTTTTTTTATCAGTTTTTTGGTTCTCGGCCTGAGTTTCCATGAGCGTCGGCTGTGCCCATTCACCATATATATCCTCCTTTGTTGTTTGCTGCTGTTCTTTTCGGGATATTGATTTATTTGTTTTTGTTTAGGAGGAATAGTGCTAAATCGGTTTCAGAAGTCGGCGGAAATAAAAAAAACATGGACCTGGTCTTAGAAGATAACCCTGTACCTACCCTGTTTGAAACGGACGAGCAATTCGACAATCGTATCGCCAAGTTCCTGAACAAAATGTTATCGGCCAACGCCAAAGTCTATGTCGTTTGTGGACACACCTCGTTCCTCAACAGATTGTTGAAGGAGCATCTGGACAAAGGCAGGAACACGTCGCTGCGCCAGTGCGAAATGATTCCAATTTTTTACACAAGACCGCGCAAGGTCAAATAAAACCTCTAAACTTTATTTGAGCCTTGGGATTCGCTCAAGATGTTATTCCATTTCCCGCGAGTCTATGCACTTTTTTGCAATCCATTTCCTCGCTCAGATCGATTCCGAGACAACGCAGCCCTTCCTTCTCGATTCGCCATCACTACCATATTTGATCCATCGTTTACTCAGGATCTCGTCGGGAAGCGTATGGCGTTACTGAAGACATTCTACGCCAGTGGACGATCGGCATTGAGAGTCCCCAACTCGATCAAGCCACTCACAACATCAACATGGTCTAAGCAGACAGTTCAAACGTGGCCGCTCGATTTTCGACGAGGGTTGTGGCGAATTATGGGGATATTGGATCTGGATCCGAATTGGACGATCTCCCGTAGGATCTCTGGCGAAAGCAGGTCGCTGGTGATTATGCAGCACATCCGAGTGACGAGTGGATGATCAAGTTCCGCGATTGCGCACAAGGAGACGATTCCGGCAACCGATCACTTCTCCCAATTGCTGACTCCCGCAACACTTGTTGTGTCAATTGTTCAAATGTATTCCCAAGATGATCTGATTGCCGCTCAAGAGTCAAAAGAAAATCTCGATTTCATAGGCAAAATCATGGTGATTGAACTATTATCATCGTTTGCTCAGGATGAACACAATCGCTTTTTTTTTAAGAATGTATTCCACAACGTCATGTTTTGCTGAAACAATTGTTCTGAAGGATGTGGTAAACAGTTAGTATATTCGTGATTATATGTCGACCAGCAATACCCAGGTTGAAATGTGTAGATCGATTCTTCCAAAGGGATTTACGTAATTTATGAGATCGTTTAGTTGAATGGAGGAGAACGGTTCAGCCGTGGACACGTTGCAGATGGTCCATGTCGCTCTGAAGTGATGAATATGACTGATCATCAAAATCATATAGAGCGCGGATACGGAATGAATGATAGGCAATCATAAGCACAGAGATTGAAGCTGTGCTAATCGCTAGAACAGTAACGAGAGGGGAATGTGATAATATGCCCAACGCAATCGCACAAATCAGACACAATGTCCAAAGTAACATTGCGAGCCACATTCTTCGATGAACCCTAATCCATCCATTCTCGGAGGCAAGTTCTTGCAATTCTATATCATACATAGACTTACGTCAGGAATCAAGTTTTGCAATTAACTAGATAATGCTCTCGGCACTAGAACGCATTCATTCAAGACAAAACATGTTGAAATAGGAGTTGCGAAGGACCTCAAAGCCCAGGTAATACCTTCTATAGAAAAGTGGTCCATATCCATATCAAAAGCGAGTTGTTTTACGAAAGGGGCGCCACTAATCGGATCGATCATTACGCCATCGCTGTCGTGGGGACTCCGGTCGGTTGCAATCATTTTTTGAATTCTGATACCAACAAAATGGCATTAAAACCCACGATGATGGAAAGTTAACGATAAGCTAAACAAGAAAAGCCTGATAACACGTAGAAAAGAAGACAATACCTATCCTGTATAGCTCCTGTTATAGGGTATCTGTATGCAAAGATAAAAGCAACCGATGACAGTATAGCAGGAACGACGCTTGTCATCAATCGCAATGACAAAGTTACGTCGTCATTCTGGCGCTGGACATTAGGGACGTACCCTGAGCCAAAACATGTTCAGCCGAATATAGATTAGCATTGAAAATTCGAAAGTCGATATAAAAGAACTGTTACATTCAATGAACTCCTTGATAAAAATTGCATGTCACCTGTAAAAGAAAGAACTACCAAGGGAAGTGACGATGCCGGAACTACAGCGAGCTTTGGAATCAAGGTAATCCATGCGATCAGTTGACCTTCTGAGCGAGAGCCAGTTCGCAGCTGCATTCAGATAATGTCAGAAACATGTTTCGCTGAGTGACAAACCAATACTTCATCGTAATCAATTGAGTCAGACACCATTGCTTTGCACAAAAAAAGGCTTCCATACGAAGCTCCCATAAGACAAGTCAATACATAGAAATGTGTTGTGTCTCCAGGACCTAATGAAAGCATTGCAATACAAACTGGAACATGCATTCCCCAACCTGACAGGAGGCGTGAGAATGCAAGAGAAAAAACAGATCGTTAATGATGCCTCACCTAATAGCCAGGCACGACGAGTATCTAGAACGCTCGCTAGTACATGCCATAACGGTAATGACAGCGCAGAAGGGACGAAGAACATACACAGCGCAGTGCCCATGAATTCTTCTGGATTCTCTACCTGATATCGAATCAAACAAATCATGGCGACGAAAACAACAAAAGGTATTTAGAAAAACTATGGTCATTGAAGGAGGTATACCTGGATAACGCAAGCAATGTAGTACGACAGAACGACGTTGGTGATCGAATGGCTGATGGTCCCAATCGATGCAGCGTATACAAGCTGGCGATAAGGGCCATTACGCATTGCTCTGCGAATACCAGGAACAAATTGAGACGATTTCACCTGCATAGAAGTAAGACCTTTTTCAAACGCAAGGAATTAACCAAAAAAAATAGAAAGACCTTTTCAAACGCAAGGAATTAACCAAAAAAATAGAAGCGGCATACCCAGAAACGTCAACGTCAATGACTTTACCTCTCTCAAGTCCGTAATCCTACGTTGTGGCTCTTCCACAACAGCTAGAAAAATGAAGAATGTGATCGCGGTGATGACACATATCACGCCCGCTGTAACAGAATATGAACGCCTAATCTCTCCATGATACGAGACGATGAGCAACGACGGCAATAATGAAGCGAATATGATTCCGAGTTTATCGAATACCTCGGCGAAAACGTACATCTATACAAAATAAAGTGAGTAAAACTACTTTAAGCATAGATCGGGAAGAAAAACCACTAGGAAATGAACAACTGTAGGACCCAGGAGAGCATAAAGACTGATCAACCAGCGCAGCGACGTACCCTTATCCGAGTCTTGTTGTCGGATGTCAGTTCTGGCCCGAGACTGGAATAAGGTAAAGAAAGCGGCACGGCAAGATAAAAGAAGAAGAAGAACGTGAACCATATTGAGGCCGTGTTGGGTAGCATAGTTGCAGATGGACTGAACAAAAAATAGTAGCACGCGATGTTGATTGGTAGAGACAAAGCGATGTACGGCTTCCGACGACCAAATGATGAAACTAGTAGACACAGACATCAGGGGCGCTCAAGATATGTATAATGGTACAGTAAAAGACGATAAGGACCGCCCCGAAGTGTCGGCGTTCGAAAGCGCAAATTACACGGTCATCAAAGGGTTTTTCGTTAAAGCTGCAGGCGTGTGGAATACCTGTATGATCACTGATCCATCCTACAATTGGATCAATTGTGCAATCAGCAGCTCGTGCAATCGCAGTCCCGACTGCCAATGTACCGGCCGGGACCAGCATCACGTCGGTGTAGAACTTGAACACATGAATATGTGTTGGCAAATACTGAGCAGCCAGGGCCATACTGGGAATCGCGTAGGCAATGATCGTGTATAACGACAGATGATCCGACCGGCGTCGTCCAGGGGACATACTACGAAACAGCAACGACTGCGACCTCTTAGCGTTGAGCAATGTCTCATATTCCCCAGCCGAATCGAACAGCCTTTGCGGTTCGACGGCCGTTCCCGCCGCTGATTTCACACTCATCGAATCTGTTTTTCCTTGAACCAGATCAAGGTATTCCGTTCGGTAATGAGTGTTTAGAGAATGAGGACCATTGAACAGAGTCAAGTGTGATTGAACAGAATGACGTAAATGACTCTAGACCAGTCTACAGTTCCCCACTGTATTATGTCACACAATACCCTCTTTGCATTACAGATCGACACGGTACTCCACAACAAACATCTGGGAGAACATAATCATATAGTTTAATGAGATTGATGATAGGGGGTGCCCATAACGCAATCAGGAACTTGAAATTCCTGGAGATTATCGACTCTGGGGCTTAACGACGTCGATTGTATCGCTCGATGTCGACCTCGTATTGCTGCCTATCTAGCATCTCTTGTTGGGCAAACGGCATGCGATCCTCGTCCGATGTTTCCGCCCAAGCCTTGCCAACTAACGCCCCAATCTCCCCTGTTATCCAGATGAGATCAATGATGACCGTGCAGGACGACAAATAAATATCTCGAAAGTAAACGATTGGCGACAGCATTTCATAACTCCACAGAAACCTGTTTATATAGATTGACATACCAAAATTTGCTTTGGGATTTTCTCGGCGAATTCGTTCCCAATTTGCAGAACAAAAACGTATATAAGCACCAAGAGGTTTCTTCGGGGCCTTAGGATCAATCTTCCTTTTCTTTTTTTTATGAGAAGCAGTTTTCTTCTTCTGAATGGGTTTTTCTGGACCCGTTGGTATTTGCTGATATCTTTCAGGCAAAACGATCGGTTTGAAATCGGAAGAATTCTGTCCTGACGTCACTAGAAACTTGGGTTTCGCATCCGCGCTCATCATAAAACGTCAAAACGTCGGACGAACAGTGCAATTTGAATATAGAGGATGGAGATTTCAGAGGAAAGTCGCCAAAGAAGAAGGGTCCAGTTCTGATGACCAATCAGTCGCAGTGTGTGACAGGATTGAGTCTTCTTTGGCGTTAATGAGTCTTTAGTGTACCCATATTGACAGGATCGGGTCTTCTAGTGTACACAATATTACAGGATCGGGTCTTATAGTGTACACAACATTGACAGGATCGGGTCTTCTAGTGTACACAATATTGAGACCGGGTCTTCTAGTGTACACAATTTTGACAGTCTCTGGTCTTCTAGTGTACCCAATATTGACAGAAATCGGGTCTTTTGATGTACACAACATTGACAGGATCAGGTCTTCTAGTGTACAGTACACAATATTGGCAGACTACGGTAACATTCCGCAACGGAGGTTTCTCCGCATTTTTTTCCTTTTTTTTCAAATTTTTTTTGGCGGGGTCCTTGGTAGATTTTCTATCTTCCGTTCGATGCAACCAGAAGCCTGGGAACAAACATCGACGCCATCCTTGCTCAAATGTACCCCTTCACTCTAAAAAAAGTGCGTAAGCTGTACATTTGGGGATACATCCGACCAAGGATTACGGTATTCGAATCTGGAGCGACATCGAATTTACTCAAAAAAAAAAATCTTGATGAAATACAACACATGTATTAAGCCTGGGCATTGAATTCACATAAAACCTGCCTCACTAGCATCTTGATTTTCGCCATTAACCAAAAGATTACAATGCTGTTCAACCCAACCAAAACTAACACAAGTTGTACTCATCGTGACCAGTTTACAGACCGTTCAATCCTAAACCACAATCCTCATCGCTGTCATTGTTCCTCAGTAAATTGTAAATCAGTAAATAAATGCCGGGCGGTATGGACAAAGAACGATGGACCTCGTGTTTCCCCTGTCTGATCTAGCTCCATCGCCATCGTTTTCCTGAACCTGGTTGGACATCAGCTTATCACAACAATGTATTATAGTACAGAAGGCTAGTGTTTGTCCACGACGTTGACCATGACGATGATCTGGATGAGGACGCGACCCTCCAGACTCAACACCCGCCAGTCCGATAACATCTGGCGATGGCCGGTCACGATCGAGGTTCTTCTCCATCATTCCGCCCTTTATCTGGCCGATTTCCTGACGGGATCGCACTTTTGATCGCCTTCTTCACGTTCAGAAACCTCAGGGACCTCTCTGTTTTCGAGAGAAGGTCTTTGAAGAACCCACACCATATTTCCTCGATCAAGTTTCGAACCGATGGAATGTCGAGTTGCTCCCTGATCGTCATGATCTTGTCCAGGATTTCCCTGTACCGATCCCGGATGACAGCCACCGATACCCCAACGTCCTCGCAATCTGTCGCCATTTCCCCTCAGAACACACACGCTATCACAATTGGTCGGGTATTTACACGTGATCACATTCATAACCATCTTCACAATATCGGGAACCTCCTCCTCTATCACAAATCGTTAGCCGATTGTCATCCCAGGACAACATGCCATTTACCGGGCTCGTCGTCGTACTTGATCCACTTCTGCTCCTTTTTCACTTCTGATCGACGCAATATCAGAACGAAACCCACAAACGCGCTCGGCGCGCGAAGACAATCGCTATTACCGTAATCGGGAATCGTCGTTCGAAACTCGTCCGTTTCTCGGCTAACTGTGTGGAAACGGATTGGTCATGGGTCCTAGAACTGACGAACCGGTTGTTTCGATCCGCTGGAAATACCTTCGTCGACCTGTTGCGCCAGATGCGCGATCAGGTCGGACCGTGCTCGTGTCATTCCGAACATGCGGAACTCGTACGATCCGCTCAGTTTCCCCAAACTATCGACGTCGTCGTCGTCGCCGCCGATGTTCCAGTCGCCGCTCCCGCTCCCCCGTTTCCGGACCTTCACGCCCGCTTCGCCATCGCCCCAACAGAACTCCAATAGGGAGATCGACAACCACACACAGGCCACCAACTTCATCATCGAGTCTGAACGACAACGACAGACGGCTGGGGCGATAACAGTTTAGAGATGGCGAGAATAAATAAGAAATGGCCACGACAGGCCAATCCGGAATTGCCGGAACTTGAAGATGGCGATTTCTGTTCGACTCATATGGTGAGTCACTGGCGATCGTGGGATTGTTCGCCGTCGTCTTTCGAGGGCGATGCTATTGAGGATTGACCAGACAGGTCGGGTTGTAGGAAAGCGTCACCCCGATTCCTCGCACCAACGGCGCCGTTCAGCAATCCGTTCATGGGATTCAGACGGACTCTACTGGTTATCTGCAGATTTGGTCTGAAAGATCATTGAAATTGGGTAAACGTTTTAAACAGCAATAAACTGGTACTGGTGATTGCTATGTCGGTTCCTCTCACAGAAACAAGCAGTAGATCTCGCTAGAATTGATCGCAATCGGCTCGTGATAATCGCCCTTTGTGCCATTCCCGATCTTCAATAATCAGCGATTCGACAAAACAATAACTGTATATTGATTATTGGGAGGAATAGGCGGGTGAAGGATTCAATGGTCATCAGGTACCAAGATTGGACCTCGTCTGGGAGATGATGAAAGGGAAATTTCCCTGTGAGGCCGTGACAAAACCGGGTGTATTTCGTGATTTACCATATCGTCATGTACAAATATATGAACATACCGTGAATATCAACGATGGCAATTATCGCTAACATCGGATCGATAATTGAATCAGAACTTATAGGAATTCGGGCAATTGGGGCTGGGATAGGTCAATGGTGATGACCGAACACGACCTGTTCAGGGGATGATTCGCCGTCTAGATGGCGATCGTGTTGTTCTGAACAAGGGAACACACTCTCATGAGAGGTTTATCGAGAGTGTATCGATCCGGTTCCTGTGAAAAAGCGTCGTTTGACCGATGGGATCAAAAATCCCTGATCATGTCGGGCCCCACCTAGTTCGCTAATCTCATCATCTCCTGCCCCATCGGATCCACCTCCTGATCCCGTCGGATGAACCGGATTTACATCCCGGATATCGGTACGATATTCGAGACGGGGCGAACTTCCGGACCCGGCGGTGACTCATCCGATCGGAAGGTTGATCGACGACCGACAAGGGGGGGTTGGCAATTTCACTCAATCCATGCAATCGCCCACATTTTTAATTATTTCCTAAATCTCTAATCCATTCCTTATCGTCGATCACCTACTTCCTTTCTGGATCCCATCTCTCTCTCTCTGTCTCTCTCTCTCTGTCTCTCTCTCTCTCTCTCGCGCGCGTACCCTCTCTACCATGATCAAACACCTGATTCTGTTCGTGTTTATTGCCATGTTCCTGTCGGTTTCTGCTGGCAAACAGCAGTCTGAAGAATCGGGGCTTAGTCGGCTAAAAAACTGGGTGGCCAAGTGTGTCGAGGGTGAGTTGAGTTTATTTCACGTTCGGCGCCCGCTCGTTCCGATATTCTGACCGTTTCCCCAACTTTTCCACGTAGTTCTCGACAATATCGAACTTGCGACAAATAGTGATCAAGGAACAGGTAATACGATATCCCCATATCGCTCCCTATCGCGTTATTCGCTAATCGATCGAATCGAAACAGAATACCGTCAAGGGACGCCTGGTTTCAGCAAACTACTGTACTCACAGCAGGTCATCACCGGGTTTTCATCGGCTTTGATGGTCGATTGACGTTCAGTTCCGTTCAGGAATCATCGCTGAGAATGGGGAATTTGTAAAGATGGCGGACATCCAGAAGATGTTTTCAAGTGATTTCAAATNCCACGTAGTTCTCGACAATATCGAACTTGCGACAAATAGTGATCAAGGAACAGGTAATACGATATCCCCATATCGCTCCCTATCGCGTTATTCGCTAATCGATCGAATCGAAACAGAATACCGTCAAGGGACGCCTGGTTTCAGCAAAGTACTCACAGCAGGTCATCACCGGGTTTTCATCGGCTTTGATGGTCGATTGACGTTCAGTTCCGTTCAGGAATCATCGCTGAGAATGGGGAATTTGTAAAGATGGCGGACATCCAGAAGATGTTTTCAAGTGATTTCAAATCGCTCAGGGAGACTATCAAGTCGTTCGATAAAATTTGGAAACAGCCGTTCCTCGAAATTGTCAAGTCATTGGAATCGAAAGTGAGCTCGGGGTTTGGCAAGATGGCGAGGTTTAAAACAACGTTGAGGGAGTCGCGTTCATTGTTGGCCAATGCGGTACGCCCAGTGTCCATGGATATCTAATACATCGCGCGATTAGAAACAGTAGTTGAGAAAAACAGAGTTTGTTCGAATGGGAAAACTTTGAAAATGAGTCAAAGCCAGACGTGGTGGCGTCGTCAATGGTTATAAATCGATAACCTGTTTGAAATGTCGAAGAACGGTAGGCGATTAATCTCGGGGCGCCGACACGTGGAATCGCCCGCCACAGGTTCCAATTGACCAAATACCGTTTGAGGAATATACAATGGTGTTATCAGCAGGTTCATGATGATGTGGGATGTCGGTTCCTCTCAAACGAGCGGGTCTCTGACTATATCTGGTCGCGATCGACTCGTGACGATCGCCCTTTGTGTCATTGCGAACTTCGGACAATCAACCGGCAATACAAAAACGTTTTATTTATTATTGGGTTGACCATGAGCGGTTTAAAAGGATAATGGGCGTCGTGGCCCAAATTTGGACCTCGTCTGGGAGACGATAACCGAATACGACATAATGAGAATAGAACGATGACCAACATCGCTATGATTCTATAGATAAATGTGTCGACAATGGAAATCACAACACTAACTGGTACAGCAATTGGAGTTTGGACTGGGCAATAATGATGGCCGAGTATGAATTGGGAGGGCAATTAGAGTGAACACAAGTACATGGGATCCCGCCATCTTTTTTCAATCAATTAATATCGAAGGGAAGATATCGATCCTGTGTCTCTCAAGAGATGTCGTTGACACGATGGACTCCAGCTGCACCTGGCTCGCTAATATCCTACCCCATCTGGTCCATCTCCATGATCCCGTTCGGATGGACCGGAATCAAAACCCCAGATATCGGAACGATCGTCGAGCAGGGAACCTGCTTCCTGACCCGTCGGCGGTGACTCATCCGATCGAAAGGTTCATCGACAGGCGACAATCAATCCATCCAATTCCACATCTCTATTTATTTCCTAAATCTCTAATCCATTGTTCTGCTATTCGATCATTTGAAGTTCTTCTGACTCTTTCTCTCGCTCTCTCGACCATGATGAAACATCTGATTCTGTTCGTGTCCATCGCCATGTTCGTGTCGGTTTCAGCTGACGAGCCACAATCTGACCAACAACTTTCAGCTGACGAGCCACAATCTGACCAACAACTTTCAGCTGACGAGCCACAATCTGACCAACAACTTTCAGCTGACGAGCCACAATCTGACCAACAACTTTCAGCTGACGAGACACAATCCGTTCAAAAAGTGTTGGAGAAGTGTTTCATGGGTCAGTTGACTTTATTTCACGTCTCGTCGTTCTTTTTCAATTTTGTTGATCTAGTTCGATCCTATATCGTGGAAAAAAATCTTGAAACCACAACAGGTAACTGCCATATCGTAACTGATATCATCCCTTAATGATCGAATGGCGCTGGGAACTTGTTCAGGAGCGGCCAATTGGGAGCAGGCGAAGGACGAAGTGGCAACCAACAAGAGCGCGTTACTGAACGAGCTGGAATCAATCAAGAAGACTATCATGTCACTGGAGATGATATGGCGCGCCCCGTTTCTCAATCTTGTCGGGACATTGGAATCGCAAGTGAGGTCGGCGTTCGGCAAGATGGCAACGGCTAAAACAGCGTTGAGGGGACAGTTTGGATTGATGTCGTCATCGATCTCCCGTAAAGTACGCCCACTGGCCTATGATATCTAATACATCGCGCTATTAGAAGAGTTCAGGAAAAAAATGAGGGGCGGGGTGATATCTGCCGATTAGGGCAACAATACGCCATCTGATTTCGTCCCGTTTCCCGCGTCGAAGTCGATCATCGTCCGCCGTGTTTTTGTTGGTCGATTCCGAATCGTGGGGCGGTAGGAGATGATGGATTGATTCTCAGTCCAAGTGTGGTGGCTTCAGAGGGTCGCTAAAGGCTCGAACCCAACGATCTATAAACGGACAAATATTCGATTTCGAAGCTCTCACTCCATTGCGGTCCTGAGACGTCGACAGTGGAATCGCCGCGACAGATTCGAATTGGCCAAATAGAAACCGAATCTGTTGATAAGTGACGATGATGGCGATGAGATAATGGGTGGTGCTGTTTGCCCAGGACGGTGATAGACTGTTGNGAACTACCGAAATTGATGAATCTGGGGCGGGCTGCTCTCTCACATGCAGTGTATTATCTCGGTTCGGTCAATTTACGGTCTGGGTCGGTTTAGCGTCTTGGTACAATGAGATATAGTGAGGAGATCATCCGAATTCTGTTGGGTCGCGGTGCCGATCCCACAGAACAGATGGTGATGGACAGATGGTGATGGCAGTACAGCACTGCACCCGGCGATAGAACAAATACTGTGGACTGCTATAATCTGGGGGAATTGGAAACTGATCTGATTGAGATCTCACAGAGGTGATGAGATCATTATTGCCCAATGTCCACAGATTATCGCAGTCTACAGTTCTCGTTCTACCGCCAGGTGCAGTGCTGTATTGCCCGAAATATCAACGATAGTGGATTGGCTCCTCTATCCAAAAGAGTCTTGCTCACCCCTTTCCTGACCAATCATTAGTAAATATTGACAGCAGATCACCCCTTTAACACTATATAAAACGATCACAGCCAACTGCAAAAATGGAGTGGAGTTTTACCAGCATTGTTTTGAAGGTAAAAGTGCTTGTGGTGGATTATCGTGCCGAAGTAATTGAGTTGCGAAAACAACAACAGCGCTTGGGAAAAGAGCTGGGCGAGACCGCTGTCTCCCTCTCTGTCTCTTTTTCTGGCAGAGTGTGCCTATGTCGCCGGCTGAGTCGCCCAATAGCGTTGGTAGCGCCATCTGGACCGACCAGGGACGCATCGCGACTCTGCCTGGGCGGATACAACAGGAACCCATGCGATGCTTTGTCTTTGATTGAGCAGTGGACAGGGTTTGGGGTTGTCTAAAGGGGTGGTGGACTCGCTTGAACAGAACAGAACTGAATGGGTTGCAATGATTATTGATTGAATACGGGGAAATATTCAGGCCAGTTTTGACTGAATGGAAATATGACATCATGAGGGGTGGCGTTTGTTTATCTGTTTACAAGGCCTTCCAGTTAAAACAAATTCGTTTTTACCTGTTCAAACTGAACACGTTCTACACAGCAAAGGATTCACGACAACCGGGTTTCCATTCGATGCCGGCAGTTTACGGCGTGATAACTCGGCCCAAAAGGAACTGGAATCCGATTGGATCAATATCTGACATCAAAACGCCGGCGATGATCAACGGACCAGATCCATTCGATTAACGAATATTCGCCCCAGGAACGGCCCCAACAGAAATTGCCAGATGGGCGAGATTGTATTGGGTGTTTGTTTTGTGTCGGCGCTCCCCAGTTTGTAACCCTACCTGGTTATCATGAACTGGGCAACGAATCACATTTCATGAGTATATCAGAGGAGGTTGCGATAGTTGAACAGCCGTTGTTCAGATCATCAACATCAACGACGCCCTCATATTAATGGCCTCAGGAAAAAACAGACCAATCTGCGACGGGATTTGGGATTTTGATCCCACATGTTATCGCAGCTGATCCTGAAATCAGCTGGACCCGTGTTCAGAATTGATCGAATGGTGCAGATTGGACTGACGATGATTTCGACAAAATTAACGAAATCAAATTGTCATCAAAAACTTTATTGTTTTTTTTTTGGAATTATCACGGTGTCACCTCGATGGGACGTCACTATCAATGTTGTCCTCGATTGGCACAAAATCTGATCGCCCTATTCGGCACTCTATTAATTGTCCACACCAACTATCGCCATAGATTATCCGAACAAGATATGATCATTGATCGACGACTCACGTTATTCCACGAAAACCCCATCTTTGTCCCTTTGATTTCCCTGGGTTGGTTCGCGACTGTCATAAACTAGCGACACAAATCCTCTTCCTCTATCGAAATCTGCCCAAATTCGTCGGATTTTATAACTAGATTGACCGGTTTAATGCCTTCGTAATACGTTTGAAATCGCGACCCGAGAGGGACTCTGGAACCGTTGCTTCACTTGTGCCTTCAGCTGTTTGACCACATTTTTCAGTAAAACGACCCAGGTGCCACCGATACCCTTTTTTAGATTCGGTTGGGCCAACTCCCTGTCAATTTGCTGAAAATTGTCCATGAGCGCTTGCTCTTTGGCTGGATTATCCCTTGATTTGAACTGCTCAGCGACCTTGTGAAGACCTATCGATAATGTGATCAGATTCACTCACCAAATGATAACGCTCAGTCAATTACTTTTCTCCACTTTTTGCATCGATTTTGCTGTTCAATGACACAGTTCAGTGCGTCGATATCCAGAGAATGTGTCACGATGAACTTACCGCATATCTTCGAGACCTGATCCCGTTTTCTGGTCTTGACTGGAGCTGATTCGACTGGAAAAACAGAGTTCAGAAACATATTGGCACAATGTGTTCGAACCAGGACGATTACCGGGGGCGATTGGACTCTCGAGTTCAACTGGTGCCCCTGACGAACGGCATTAGGGCGATTGCGGAATGATCGGCCGATTATATCTTACCCTGATTGTCGGCGAGTTCATCAACCATCGCCTTGATTGTCTCTTCAACTATATTCAGAATTAAAAGAGGACCGTCGAATCCAAAACCACGAGTTCAAGATACCTTCGACGAGTTGTTTAACTAGTTGTACACGTTTAAATTTCGCTTCCGGTGCCTGGTCAGTTGCGGTCCCTAAGTTGATGGAATGGAGCAGGAGCACGCTCGAAAGCAGAAAGATTAGTGTCCCCATCAGGTGAATATATCTGGGGAAATACAAAGATTAGAAATGGAGTTTAAAATATGGACAGAATCGGGAACCCCTGCGATCGCGTTTTTCCGAAACGACCGGAATTTGAGGATAAAACCCTCAACTGCTCGCCGTGTGTTGACTGACCCACATCGTTTGGGATGTTTTGGTTCCTTGATCATGAGTCACTTTTTTTCTCACCCGAGCAACGCCACCAGTGGTAATCGGGACTTTGCTAGCAGGGTTAGCTGACAAATCGAGTATGATCGGAATGAGCGCAGGCAGAACGAGAATGTAGTCTGGAAAAAATTAGCATTGCCAGACAGGGCCCTCCCACTCAAATGAGATCGAAATGCGCAGGGCATAGCTCGTGATCCGATGAAGATGAAAGGTCTATTGATTTGCGGCCTGTGATACATTAGCACAGCTTGTATCCTGCCCCTGACGCAAAACAATCAACATCAGCAATACCGCTCAAAAGAATAAAAACGGAGCAACGGC
>OUQQ01000262.1:8833-27642 GCA_900404475.1 Spongospora subterranea | reverse complement strand
CAGGAATTACAGACCCCTTGTTGGATGATCGCGGCGGTCCCGACAACTACCGACTGTCCTCCTGCTGTTCCTGGCAAACGTAGCCTTTCTGGTGATGTTATTAAAGATGGACTATCAGCTGGCTTTAAAAAGTTGCAATATTCTGTGTAAAACAAAGTGACATCACCGTACACGCGTCATGAAGTCGCAAAATTCGAAAAACTACTCCTGGAATTTCAGACAGACAATCAGCTTGAGGATCCGTTTGTTGGCAATCAACTCGGAGATTTTGATCAAAAAACCTTTCCATAAGACTGGAACGTCAATGGTACTGTAGATTCATGGAAAATTATTGGGAATCCACTGAAGGTCCAGGTCGCTCTGAACAGACCCTTGCCACGATGTGATGGATAGGAAACAGATTCTGATACGAAAGTTATCCCATCGAGACTTGATCAAAGCAGCTCAGTAAGACAACAAGCTCATACCCTTGATCGCTTCTGCGTCAGTTTGTGCCGCTTTCGGTAGCCAATGCAACCGAATACGATCAGTCCATACACGTGTTCCATCCCTATACCCGTTGTTGACATAGACAGCCAGAGCTACATGCCCAGCCCATCTCTGATTCGGTCTGCATTTCTTTGCCCTTTTGTTGTATCACTGATCGCAATCGTCAAGGGAGTGCGATATACCACAGCTGTACCAGACGATCAAATTGCACTTACTAGGCGGTGGATTCCTTCGATTTAGAAGTGCATGGGATTGATGGCGGAACCAATGAACAAGGCCCCAGTATCGGGTCAATCATCAGCGACTGAATCACGAGCAGATCTCGATCTTTATCGTGATCAGGCTATAGTCTTCTTGAAAAAGTTTGTGCATTACCATGTTGGCTGTGAAAGGACTCCTTACTGGATTATGATATATTTTTCTTTCTTCAAGTTTTAGAAGATGTTCGGCTGTTGTTGCTTTTGATGAATTTTTTTTACATTTTTCTCTTTGTTTTAGCCCTAAATTTGCGAGGTTGAGAATTGGTTTCGATATGGGGCTGCTTTTAGATTAACAAAACTCCTGTGTTGCACTTTGAACTTCTGATTATTTCTTCAGATCTTTGGAAGAACAAAGGCGGTTGGCCCAAGTCCATGCGAAAGAGGTTGAGATGCTCAGGGAGGAGGCAAAGTATCGGGAATCTGGTATGGCCGATATGGTCGCGTTCTTGCAAAAGCGGATGAAGGTTCTGTCAATACACTCTTTTCACGTCAATCCCTTCACTTTACCTCTCCAGAACTGGTTTTTTCCGCGTCATTGAATCCCGTTTTGTATATTCTCCAAGAGGGTCCTCATTGAATGAAAAGAAATCTGTGGAAATGATTCTTAAGTTGGATGTGCTTGTAGAGCACCGAGAGCGAGAATCGGGAGATCTCAGCGAAACTTCACAGTTTCCTTGACAGTGAGGCGTCCCATATCGCCGCCGTCGAAGCCGATTGTGCCGGCAAGATCGCCGCTGCTAATCACGAGGCGAACTCGCGTATGGCCGACCTGCTAGCCCAACTTCACCTAGCAGAGGTAATCCTCAGGATCACCAATTTGTCCTGTTGATTGGCCTTGGTTCATTTGATCCACACCATTGCGAAACGGGCTCTTGTGTTCTGAATACCAATTTTGGTCGTAGAAACAACTGCAAACACTGAGGACATTCCGCGACGAGAAAGAGCTTATCGAAACGGAGCTGCAGAAAGTTAAGACGGCAGCGGCAACGCGAGAAGCTGACCTTATGCGCCAGGCCGATATTGTTGACCGCCAACACCGCGCCGATCTCGTCAAAGTCTGCAATCACAGTTATCGCCAAAACAACACTTGTTCGATTTCGGGTTTTCTCTTTCTCAGTCTGCTGTCGTCATCAACACCATCATCTCATAAATGTTGGTGTTAATGGCCAGATTAGCGTTGATCGGAACTTGAATAATCTGGTCTGATTGTGAGAGCGGCGCTGATATAGGTCAGGCAATCATGCATGTCAGAGATCGCTGTTGTGCATGAACAATCGAGGAAGGTTGCCGAGAACGATCTCAGTCTCGAGTCCAAGCGCTTGCGCATCGACAACGTTAAGCTGAACGAGGAGCTGCGTTTTCACGAGGAACAGACACAGCGGCTTCTACAAGAGAATGAAACCCTTCGAAGCCGAATTAAAGTAAACCCAACGGAAACTACAACCGCCTCATTTTTGTATCAGATTTCGCCATCTTCTGTGAATTTCATAATCTTCCAATTCACTGTCGGGATCATTTGCCAGGAATCTGTTCGTTTTTGGTCACTTGATGTCATCGTGATTTGATTGTTTCAACCTGGATGCTGTGCTAATGAAGGAAGTTTTCCATTGTAGATGGTGAAGCGACAACTAGAGCTAAGCCAGGATCAGGATCAGTTAGGGGCTGAACGCGGCGCCCAACAACAGCGAAAGATACGCGAGCTGACCCGCAAACTGCAATCCGCTGAGAAAGAATCCATCAGGCTCAGCGTTCTTAAACAGAATGAAATCGATAAGGTCCTAAATGATTTCGCCGATAATCATCAGTTTTACTCCATATTCACTTCCAATCACCTTCGATTTATTGGAACAGGGTGTGGGCAGATTCTGTTCATTGGACAAATTGGTTTATTCGACAAATTTTTCCAGGAAGTACAATGAGATTTGATACATAAATACGTGTTCAGGTTGAGAAGGCGATGGCAGAGGAGATGGCTGCTTGTCGGGCAGCAGCTAGCGAATCGAAAGCGAACTCAGCATTGAAAGACCAGGAGGTCCGTCATATCCGCCGTCTTGCAGCTGTAATGATTGATCATCGTCACCGATTTGATCCTGTCATAACAATGAGGTCGTCCATATTTCCATACAGGTCATACTATCGCAACGAACGGAAATCGAACGTTTCTTCCATCAGGCGTTAGAACAAGTACGAGCTGAGAAGACAACAAAGGTACCACCCGATGGTTCAAGACAGCAGAAAACGGGTATGGACAACGACAAACCCGTCATCATTCACATATTCCCATCAAATATGAAAGTTGAAAACCTAAATTCCGACTGTTGTTCCATCGGGGTTCTATATTTTGCCTGAATGTGCTCTACGATCATGGTCGTTTTCCCGTTTTTCGTTGACTGATTTGAATATCCATATGCATCAGGTGATCATGTCTCTGATTTGTCGCCAGCCGAAAGAGAGCAGATCCTCCAGATGCTGTTCAGAAAGATCGCTGGTCGATCACAGCCATTAGGCGTTCCGCCTGCCCATTTGTTCCCGGCGCGGTCTGAGATTAAAGGCCCGCCCCCATATACCGATCCCGCGTTTGAGTTTATCACTGAAAAGGATCACGATTGATCCCGATAAAGGTTAACTGTTCTCCTGTTTTAGCCTTTAAAATATGAGGAACATGGCTGACTATGATATAATATACTATCAACTATATTTAATGTGATTTAGCCAATTGGGAAGGGCAGATGGGACAGTAGCGCTTGTTTCAGAACTGACCATCGACTCCCTTGATTTTATCGACGGCGCGTTGCGACTTGACCAAAACCTCGATTCGCAGATCGGGTCGGCATCCGAGCAGGGAGCTAAGATCCCGGGCCGTTCGCTCTTTGACCCAATCAATCACGTCACCGCCCTTCCCGATCACCATCTGCTTCAGGCGGGCGTTGGGCACATATAGAACCTGATCCACCCGTATTGACCCATCCACATTTCGCCAGATACCATCGTTCCTCTGTTGGAAGGCAACAGCAACACCCATAAATTGAAAACAGGACCACATGTGTAAAACAGAGTAAAATAATTGACAGAATCGAAAACAGAGTAAAATAATTGACAGAATCGAAAACAGAGTAAAATTAATTGACAGAATCGAAAGCGACAGGAGATTAACAGATATACGAATTGCCACATCAAGTTTGGCATTTGCCACAAATGACATGAATAGCGAAACAAACACGTGATTGAGTGAATCAATGTAGGACACAACGGATAGGGAGAGGGAATGCAGTGATTACCAATGAGATCTGGTAGGGTATCTCCTGGTTTAGCCGACAAAACAGCTGCTCGCGAACGATCTCATTAATTCGTTCCGTTAGCGATAAATCGGTGACCGTGTCACTGGAATAACGCCAGGCGCCCTCCTGGCAGTTGTCGATCAAATACGACTGAACAGATGAGTTAATTGCGAATGTGTCACTTGTGCGCCAAGTTCATCGCCATAAAAACTTTCCCTCTTCGAAAAAACAGCAGCAATCACGAATGAACAATGATCGCCGATACGACGGTAAATGAAAAGTGAAAACAAAAAGTTCGAAAGCGACACCTGAACAGTCGGAAAAAAAGGACCAGACGAGTAGAATATCAGTTTGTAACATTCTGCTCGAAGATAAATCACGAAAGCAGTTCGGACGAAGAACGACAAAGAGAGAGAAATCAGACCAGTTCTTACCTTGATATCTGAGACACCATCGTCATTTCTGGCAGACACCATGAAGGTCTTGTCAAAATCGATGCGTTTATTGAGTTGATCGGCCAGAGGAAGTAGGCGGTTCTTGGGATGCACAAGATCCACCTTGTTCAACACCAACGATAGCTTGAAATTGCTTGGCTTATCCAACGAGGCCAACTACCACATCACACCATACATTGATTAGAATTTGGTATAAAGACGATGAACAGGACACGAAAATGTGAACAGGGAATTAATGTACATGTTTGCCGGAAACTGTTGGTTTGTTTTAAGGACTTCATGCCAAACAGCAAATTGTAAATATGTAAAAAGGGATATATTCAGATGAACGACATGGACTTGAATTCAAAAACAAAATAGGGTTATTAATGATAAGGGAAATGTGTTTTAGTAATCCAACCTCTTTAATGAGATACTCTTCAACAGGGGTAATTTTTTTGGCCGCGTCGATCAACAGCAAAGCTGATACATCAGTTAAAAAGAGTCATAGAGAATAATGTGGGCTACAGCTCACCGATATCGGCCTCTTGAACCGAATTCCAAGCATCTGTCACCATTTCCCGGTAATATCTATATAATCAATATTAAGTTTGCTGACGATATGATGATAATCACTGGCTGAACTACAGTTTGGATTCGGTCGCTGGAACAATTCCAGGAGTGTCAATAAAGACCTAGATGGGAATGAGCAATATTAAGGTGAGGAGCGGGTTGAGAACTGAAAGGGGAACCAGTACCAGTTGGGTGAGACCTTTAGAATACACGCCCATTATATTAGAACGGGTTGTGTTCCGCTTTGGTGAGATTGCAGATACCTATCGAGGCGATTAAAGCGATCTGGCGTTATCTAGAGCAATGATCCATTTACCTTATTGCGAATAAGGAGATTCATAAGGGTGCTTTTGCCAGCGTTGGCGGATCCTAACATGGTAATTGTGGCATTACGTGGCGTTAATCGACGAGGTTTAGGAATCCTATGAAATCACGTATTATTGCTTAGCACAAAACCGATGATGATGGGGCCAAGAATTACTCGAAGACTGTCCGAACAATGTCCTTCTCTGAAGGCATAGATGACTCATCATAGGGTAAACGATCTGGAATATGATCGCAATCCAAGGTAAATCCATCCACCTCAACTATCTTCTCATCGTCATCGTTTGTAATTCTCTGCTGGATATGACTAGAAGCGGATCCTGAAAACGTTCTGGGCCGTGGCTGAAACCAACGAGAAATTCTGTTGAGATATATGTTTGAAGAGCATGTAGTTGAGATATGACTTGCCGACATGGCCATAACATATGAGGATAATTTACTGATGGAAAGGGTCAATGATCTGGTTATCATGCCGGATTGGCCCTGGTCGTTTACCTTTCTGTTTCACCACAGTCGTGTAAGTCCTGTTCAGTTTCTGTTTCACCACAGTCGTGTTGGTCCTGTTCCGTTTCTTCACCACAGTCGTGTAGATCCTGTCAGCAGTCAGGGGGTGCCCAGATAACCAACAATAGTCCGGATGTAATGGAGTCCGGGAAAACTGTAGAAACTGGTCAACATTTCTAGGTAGGTATCGAGCTATTCGGGTCCAATATCAATGGTTTCCACCCTCCTTAGCATCGATTAGAAACATAATTGATGTCAAGTAATGATGTATTGTGTGGCGTTGATAATTGTTTTTTACACTTGTACATGGAGCCGGGGCCTAACGCATATTTCCAGTGTCTGACATCAAGATTGTCTCGGGATACCAGCGTCAACAATGGTCAACAATGGAGTGCCCGAAATGCCTGCCCATGGTCTCTATTTACATTCTCTGAACCGATTAACGAACTGGGACAAACTCATTGCAACAGCGATTAATTTCGTCAGCCCAGACAGTCTTATCGACAATGTCACGAACGTTGATGATGAGCAAGAGGTCAATGTTGCAGTACCGATTGCGGCTAATGAGTATCTGGACCGAGTTCATGAATATCTGAAACAGTTGTCGTTCATGACAATTGTGAAAGATTCTCGTTGGCAATGCCAAACGATCAAGTCGAAACCCGTGGATTTCATAAAAGCTATCAAACGACGACACTGCGCTGGTCGTCTAGCACGGCTGATTCTAATGCTTCAACGATTGAGAGATGATGTTGACACCTATGGTCGCCTGCTGATCAACAACGTGGAGCTCTTCGACGCGATCAAAGAATTCGATTAGTTGCTTTCGCTGATCCAGCTGTTGTTGCAGAGTAGGGTCTGTACTGTTGGACGTGGAGTCGATCGCGTTGAACAAATCAGCAGAGCGACCCTCATCTCTCATGCGACTAATCATAAGAATCAACCATGCTAAACGAGCAGCGCATCGCCGTCGCGTCGATAGTTAATAGTTATTGACGTCCGTGAAACCCACGAGTTTCGGAGTTATCGTTGGCGTTGTCACCGAAGAATTTTCCAACGTAACCGACAGGCAGCAGTGCCTGATAACTCCACCTTGTCTTTGGAAGATATCTTTTCGGAAGAGCGTTGGATGGAAAACCAGTTCATGACTTTCTAAACCGTTGTGATTAATACAACGTCCCTGATGCTGTTTTGAGCAGTCCGACACTACTGCTTCTCCATCCAACGCTCTTTCCGAAAGGATATCAAAGGAGTTATCAGACACTGCTGCCCGTTGGTTCGAGTCATCTGATGTGATGAACCCGACCGTGGTGGCGCCTGTAGGTGCTGTCTGGCCAGATGGCGTCACACCTGGCAGTCCGCGCAGGTGCCGGCATACCTCGAAGGTTTTACCGTATTACATAAAGAGGATTACCCATTGTCACGACTCATCAGGATTGAGAATGCACTCAAAACAAATCCGCCCTGGGCGAACAACTCAACCGTCAAATTACAGATCACATTGACGATAACTCTTTCAATGATTGTTCGCCCTTTAACACTCATCGCCAATCAACTATGACAGTGTATCTACTGCTGACTGTATTTGACTGAGCGCAACCAATATCCCAGTGATGTGATATTTGACGAGTTTGTTGATCTGTGTGTTGAGTTGTGTTAACAAAGATCGACGATCATCGATAGGGAGAATTTAACCGCTCTTCCGATAGATAAATGCAGTCTAGGATGGACCAAATTCATGATGTCGTCTTACAAGGTTTGGAAAAGAAAGGCGTCCTGGCCAGATTGCAGGTAAAGTTCTATTCATGGTTGTTTGTTTTCCAATCTGTGTTTTGAATATTTCGGCACGATGAGCGATTTTAGGTCAACAGTTTTCACATTTGTCATAAATTTACCTTTTTTCCTGATCATTAAACACATTTAGAAGAAGTTTTCGGTCAACGAACTCATTTGTGTCTAGGCTGAACTCAGGGCGGAAGTTTTTCATTATGCCAATAATCACAGCGACAACGCGTTTACAAAGCCGGTTCAAGACGAGCTCCAGATCGATGGTCCAGTGAAAGAGTCGGTGAATTTGATCATGGAGTTCCTGGCGCATTACGGTCTTGGCCATACATTGTCGGTATTCAAGACTGAAGGGCGAATTGTGGCCGACGACGTGCGCTCATCAACGTCCATCCCCACATTGGTGACAATTGTCCAGAACTCTTCCGCAAAATCTTTTGACAAAGAGAATCGCGCGGAAACGACTCAGCCGGGCTCACGAGCAATGGTCCATGACCCATTTCCTCCAATTCTTCAGAAGCCTAGCGACTCCTCCCATTTGGCTGTGGCGCCTGAACAACAGATCGATAAGATTGACTCATTATTGGCAGAATTAGACCTCAAACAGGCCAATACCCAAAAAGGTTCACGATTTCGCCAACTGTGTTGTTAAAAGCTGAGGTTTGCTTCTATGCAGCAAAGTTAGAACTGAGCGACTCCCCTGATTCAGACGAAGGGTGAGCCAAATCACGATTATTGTATCATCGATTGCGTTCACAATTCAGTTTCTAATACTTATTCATTGTTGCTTTCTATAACGCTCAATGTTACGTTGGTCAATCTGACGATTTTTTCCCCAAGGTATGGAAGCGATGATATCGAATTTAACGATGACGATTTGGGCGAGAGTTTGTACACTCCTCGAAACGCTGACGCCGACAAAGGAATGTCGATGGCAAATGATGAACTGTTTCCCGGGTTTTCACAGAAACAAATACCGTTGGACGAAAGGCCACTCGCCAAGTACACAACTGAAAGCGCCTTATCCGACAATGAATCCGAATTTCGGGACAGTAATCAAATTCAAGAACAGAGTACTCGTTTCGATAGCTACTCATCTAGGCAGGACGATTCATTTGCGTTTAACACGTTGCAATATCAAGAAGACGCGTTGTCCATGAGACCATCGCCATCTGTCGATGGGAGTTCTTCCTTTTACCATGCACATGAATCGCGATCTGTCTCCGCACCTGTTGCCGCCAACTCGGATCAGACACCCAAGAATGCCAGTCCGCCGTTTGACGACGATGACGTTGAAGTGGAATGCTTCAGCGATGATCCCAGCGCCGACGAGAGTGCCCTCGATTCGTTTGACGTTGTCTATGATGTTAAATTAATATGATTATCTGAATATGGTCAACATATGCTGGTTCACCCAAAGTTGTGTAGAGAAAGATGATCAGACCCATGCAATGTTATCTCATCGTGTTGCCCTTTGTTGGCCACATTCCCTGGCACGTTGCAAATCATTTTCCATTTATTGGTTGCAACGGCTGCTCATTGTTTATTCTATGTGGTGCGTTTCCATGGATGTAGGGAGTAATCGGCGACTTCGAACGTGCTAAAGACGCATTGCTTGACGGGGTAGATGGCTTCCTTGACGCAAATTGCTGCCTTATTCAGTGGCCAGATCATCAGCGATACGATTAAAGCAGTCGACCTTTCCATGAACTCAATACACGGTCGAAGAATATCTCGAAATAAGTATATCAGATAGAGAATGCCAATTAGGGTCCCAATAACGATAGCAGCTGTCAGCAATATCTCGTTCTGAGTCGGCCCTCGATTTGTTGTGTTTTCATCGGGAATATTAGATTCGAATGTAAGCAGGCCGTTGCGGTCCAGCTTTCGGAGGCGGTGATGGATGACTCCATTGACTAAATCGACCAGTAGGAGCGACATTATTCTCGGCGGCCACATTTCTCCCCTCAACCAACGATAATATTTGAGGGGACGGATCGATCACGAGTACCCGACTAGTGTTGGCCAATAGCTATGTGCACTTCCATCATCACGGCCGCACCATGATCACTGAACGGCTATCCCCAATATTATCATGATCGTGATCCTGTCAACCAGAATATTTGTTCGATTGGCCCGACGGCAACGACAAATTCTTGAGCTAAATCACACAAACCCGCCCGCCATTGTCAGAACTATGTCTGGAGTTGTCGATAGTAAACAACAACCAAATGTCGTATTTATTGGGATCACAGTTGAATCGATGATTCAAGAATGAACAATCTAGAAGATCAGGAACCACCAGGCGACTACTGTACGTCGGAATGATGAAGGCGAAATCGTCATGACATGAAATAGGTATAGCGACTATAGAAGTCATGACGGCTTCGCTTCCTTGGTTCCCATAACGGTTCCATGTTGTTAGGACGAGTTGGCCTCCCATTTTCCGGAGTGATTTACGCTCACGTTCGTTTCTTTGAATCCCAGAACACAACTTTCGTGACGGCAATACCTTGGACAATCCCAGACATAGTATCTGACAAGAACCCTTCCCCAAATCTTGAAGTTTTAGAATCCATTCGAGTGATATCTGGCCAAAACCCGACCACTTTTCTAGATAATGATCTTGCCATACGGAGCATGTCTATTGCAGTGCACCGTTTGGTGTTCGGTGACCTTGAACGATCGTTCGACACTTGAGATTTAACCAAACACAATGTATCTACGGTGATATAGCACCCCTTTCCTGTTCAAAATGAAAATACGAAGCGAATTAAGAGCTTTGAGCTGGCAGTAAATTTTTCTCTTTCAACACATTAATAGTGTAATAATACTGAAATCGATATACACAAATTACAGTTCTGTGAAATTTGGTCGTAATCTATCGATGAACAACATAGTCGACGAGTTCTACAGATAGAATGGGCAATTTTTCGTGTTGAAATGATATCAATAAATTATAGTCTCGCTAGAGGTACAGTTGGATCACCAGATGGTCGCACTGTCACGTCAATAGATGGCGCAATGGATGAGGATCGACTCGGTGCGACAAACGCTAATTGATCATGAAGAATACGGTGTAGATGCGACATGGCTTTGCCTGATGGAATCCAATCCCGGTATGATCGCCGAAGACCTTCAACATCGAATCGCTCATCAGCGGCAGCCTGATCCATCATCCAACGCAATCGCGACCTAATGTATCAGGTTTGAAAAAGGAAATGATAGTGGGACAGATCAAACTGAAACTGACGGATCCGCAAACAACTTGAGCAAATAATTCGCGACGATTGAAATCGAATCAAGAAATAGCCCTTCGATGTTGAACCACACTTTAAAGCAACACCGAAACACAGATACAAAAAACCCCAACTTTCTCGATGACGATTACCTGATAAAGTATGTGTTCAAATCGGAATAATAAAAAGCATCATTCAGATAAATGGCCCAATGTGCGCTTGTGTGCTGCGCCAGTGCGGATTCCGCCTGGTCGGTGTTGGATGCCGCCACTGGCGCGCTCAGCACCCATTCCGCAGCCAGATCATAAACTCCCCGTTCCTCGTGTATAGTTGTGTGCGAACCGCGTCGATCGAAGAACGACCCTCGATAGAACCCGCTCAGATGCGGTAATAGATCGGACTGTTCTGAGCGAAGATTTCGCCATTCCAGGCAGAAGGCGACCAGTCGTACCGGAAATCCATCACTCTCATCGGTCGTGTAAATGGCACGTAACAGATTGGGATGACTTGTAACAGAATGGATGGCCGACGAGAACAACGGTACGACACTGTCCATATAGGCGCAGATGGCGATAATACGGACTTGGGCGGTCAACAGTCGGGTGATGGCGTGTAGAGATCGGGAGGCGACGGCGGCGTATGGGTGGCCCAATGAGAATAGCTCAGTTGTGGCCGGGAACTGATCTGTGGGCAGATCCGGAAATGGACCATGATGCACACCGGCCATACACAATAGGCCCAAATGACTTTGACGCCCGGGAGCAATCCACCCTTGATCAAGGAGCGCCTCCATTAAAAGACCCGCCAAAACAACTGACCACAGCAGATTCAGGTAGACAGACAGGAATTGCCTTAGAAAACAATCAAAAAGAGAATGTCTAGCAATTTTCGTCCCATATTATAGCGCTCTTGGCGCTGAGAAAAAAGACTCAATCAAAAACGGGCTTGTGTGTCATGTACCTCCTTGAGAATGAGCCGCCACTAATAGCGCATCGCATTCCCGGATTGATCGTTCATATTCGGGAAGATGCTCCAACAGATAGTCATTCAATCTAAGGACAGTACATGTCAACTTTAGATTTGATATTTGAGAATCACACGCGTTGGAGATCGAACAAGACATTCCGAATGGTGCTGATAATGAGGTTGAGTACCTTGAATCAACTAAACCGTGCCCAAAAAGGCTGATATGAGTCAGATCGATCGCGTTTTGATCTGACACGGCCAGACGCTGTCTGACGGCGGCGCCCATCGACCGCGCCAAGCTCATCGACATTGTGGATGGCGACCAGCTGAACATCCTCCCTCCAAGAACCGCCCATCCGTGAATCCCTGAGTTTCATCGTTGAACAGTATAAAACGCCAGAAAAACTCAGAATTAAAGACAAAAAAACAGCCAATGGTCGCGATAACACAATCTCATGCACTTTTATCAACTCAACAAAAACAAGGAGAACCAGCTTCAAAAAATATACTGAGACTACGAAAATCAATGAACACGGATCAACCTGAAAGCCTAACAATGACAAACACACCATAATTGTTGCAGACAAAAATATACGAACCGATAACGAGAACTTTTCGAATGGGGCGCGGAGACGGGGATCGGAACGGCCCAATCGACAGCAGATAGGTTTGAAGGCGGGCGATTACTGAATCGGATTGCACAACAGGACGAGCGCTGTGATTTACTGGGGGTTATTTTTTTTTCAAACACGATGACGATGTGGTATTGTACGGTTGGCGGCGATATCCCGGGGCTATCAAACGCGATCGGGGTCGTAAGCGAACAGACAACGCCTCCCCAGACACCATTTAAATCCTGGAAGTTCTGGAGAGATGGCTGCAAGAGGGTTAGCGGTGGGAGCGCATCCTGAGAACTGGGGATGGGATGGCGACAAAATGGAGCGCGGACTCCCACTCCCCCACCGGTGACCATCTCCAACACCATTACATTGGGGGAGAAACCGATCAACCCGATTCGGTTTATTCCTCTGGATATCACCCCAATCTCCCGTGTTTGTGCTGAAAAATGTGCTGAGATGTGAGCCCAATGCCGACCCTAGTTTAGTTGACGCCAATATCGGGAATCCAATGACCCCATTCAACTCGGCCACTTTACTCGATTTCTCACCCGGCACCCACCGCTGAAAAAATGATTAATATCACGCTGAAAACGTTTTCTTGTCGGAATCCCATCGGTATCAACTTCCGAAATTGATCATATTTTATTCATTGACGAAGACGAGGGAGCAGCAGATAAATGCTTTTGTGAACCAGTGTTTGAAGCGTGTCTTTTTGGGATCTCGTTAAAGCGGCCTGCATATATCAACAACACAGCATCAACAAGCTCTCGACATGGTTGCACCCTGACGGCGCCCAGAGAACACAATCGGCAAGAACATCAACTGTAGCGGGAACCGGAACCTGTTTCTCGACGAATTGTGTCAGGGGTCGTGACGCAACGGCGAGGGGGTGGCGAAATTTGTATTCTTCTGATGAGAAAGCCATCGTTGTTCTAGGCAATCAGGACTTTATTAGAACTTGAACGCAAGACGAGATATATTCCGTCACATTACAACGATGCCGAATGAAGCCGACAACAGGCGCCGACAAAACCGGTGTCAGGAAATGTGACGGAATATATCTCGTCTTGCGTTCAAGTTCTGATAAAGTCCTGCTTGCCTAGAACAACGATGACTTCCTATATCTAAGGTGATAATCTAACTGTCTCATCAGAAGAATACAAATTTCGCCACCCCCTCGCCGTTGCGTCACAACCCGTGACACGGATCGTCGAGAAACAGGTTCCGGTTCCCGCTACACAACCACAAACCTCGACAGATAATTATGCAGAACTGAAATGATTAAGAAGGTACCTCTATGTTTTACATATGTCACTCCGTTCTCAGATTCGGTCGACCAATGCGCCATCAGAAAACAGAGCGATACTTGCGTTGTGTTTGATATTTTACGTTTGCTTATCGCTGCGACAAACGAGCAGGGTCTCGACCGTTGCATTCGTATTGCCCACACCTGGAGTGCCTTTTCTGAGTCTTTTTGTGGTTTCACTCTGTTAGGGGAATGTATTTCATTACGCGGCTCAATCTGGTCACGCCCTGCGATGGGTCGCTATTTCTTTTTGCAAACAAGGCTGTCACAAACCCCAGACTATGCACAGAAGAGCCCGTGCGAACACGTTTTCGCATTATGTCAAATTTTTGATCGTGAATTTATCGTTCGTGGATTCTGTCAATATTCCGATAAAAAATCAACAGTTTTTCGAATCGGCGTATCGAACTAACCTTAATCCAGGCGGACGTGCCGGGAAAGGATACTTCAATACCATATCTGCGTTCATTGAAAGCAAATATCGTTTTACTCCCAAGCGATACAGGGTTGGGTTAAGAATTGCTTCTTATGATGATACTGAGATCGCTGTTCAGGCCAACTATTTGGCTTCGTTCTGCCCATTATTACCTAAGTCGCGGTGGGTATGCGGAATATCCCGATTTCAGAAATGGATTTTTGCGATCAAATTACGTCGTTGGAGCATTTTCGTATATTGGTTATCAAGGCGCTGCATGATCCTAGTGAAAATAACGTCAAGGCGACGGCGCAAAGAAATATCACTTTCATGATCTAGCGGTTACTATTGCCTGTTCGATAGGGTTCCTGTAGTGCCCGACCAAAGTGTCTCTCTTGTACCGTTTTTGTTCATTCTCTCTTTTTTGGTATCTAATACATGGATCCACTTTCACCGAAAAAAGATGTGGTATATTGGGGAAAGGTGGAGAATCGGTGGAAGTGGATGAGTGTATTAGATGCCAAAAAGAGAGAATGAACAAAAGGATCAAACGGTACAAGAGAGGACACTACGACAGGAACCCTATCGAACAGGCAAGGGAAAGCGCTACATCACGAAAGTGATGTTTCTTGCGCCGTCGCTCGTCCTCGATGGAATTATTCCAGAAACAAATGGTTTGACGGAAAAGCGGGGAATCTGGCCGTTTGTCCAACAGGAGCCGGCAAAGCGTTCCAGTAAAGTAGATTAGCTGGAACTATGGAGACAAAGAACACGAACGTGGACAAACGTGAGTATCGAAAAAAGATCATTGAGAAAGTATTTCGATCGAAGCGAAATGGTCCCGATCAAATATGGACACCCAATTTTGATGCAACAAGTCAATGCAGAACCTCATATCGATCCGCTCGACGGTGAATTCGTTGTAGCCGTTCAAGAAACGTTCAGAATGCTGTATCCGAGGGATTGACGAGCTCATTGCCCCTGTCGACGCTGCATTCAAAGAACTGTCAAATGCAAACCCTAAACAACTTTTTATCGCACCAACAACGCATGATCGAAACGATGAAAACCAAAGGAGGCAACGGATACCGATTGCCTTATATTGGGCAAGGATCGACTGGAGCGCGCTGGGGAGCTCCCAGTTTATTTGATTTGTGATCTGACACTTTTTAAAGAGACAGTTGAAATCGTTAATGCCGCCGAAAACAAGAACGTTGATTGAAATGCAAAGACTTATACCGATATTATATACAACGTACGACCATTCTGAAACCGCTGCGACGAACTCGCCGTCGAGCGAATCAAAATGAGGTTTTGCATTATCTCGTTGTATTAAAAAGGGTGGCCAATATTTGATCGGGACCATCTCGTTTTGATTGGATGAACAGTATTCAAAAGGACACTTAACAGTGAACAACTGGCCACGACACTTATCTGTGGACAGAGGGGCTACTTCCTACCAAACCTAGGGGTTTGACCGGTCGCCAGCAATTTTTTTTTTCGGGCCAGGTCCGTCTCAAGAAGTGTGGCGTCCTGGCGCCGGCCACCTGCTTAAACGAGTGGACCATGGTCCTTTTTAAATGACGAATGCTATGTCGTCCCCTCTGAACAATATTTCCGATTTCATATCACAGTTTGACAGTCCGCAGCTCCGCAGCTTCCTACAATCCTCATAGTCATAGTGGGGTACACTACAAGGGCCGCGCGCTACTGTAGACAGACAGTCCGCAGACTCCGCAGCTTCCTACGATCCTCATAGTCATCATAGTGGGGTCCACTACAAGGGCCGCGCGCTACTGTAGTGCTGTATGAACATTGAACATGCGGACTGCAGTGTATGAACATCACTTTACTGCTTTATTCGCCGTAATAACCAACAGCGTTTGGATTGGCAATGACTTTGGGGTCGGACGACGTGGATGATGACGTCGGGAGCGGATCGTCTCCTGTAAAACGGAATCCTGCTCTCTCTGCCCTTGATAATGTCGCTAATAGCCTGGCGCGAATGGCGTCGCCTGAACCAGTCCGTTTGAACCAGGTCCTGGAACAGTGGGTTCACAGCTCTTCCGGTTCTAATCGCTATTTATTTAGCTCGATCGCCGTCTAGAGCAATATGGTAAACATGAACTTTTGACAAGAACCTTTCTACGTTATATTTTGTTTTTCTGATCGGCATCAATGTTGTGCTAGTTCTTCTAATCGTCCAATGTTGCGGTTTGATAGCGCTGTGATATCTCCTTTGCAGGTGTGTTGAATGAACTTGAATCGAGCACTGGAATCCGAAAATCGCATTGGCTAGTCTTAGCTGCCATATTCGCTATGGCCTTCGTATGTTTCTTTAATTGCGCTTTGCTGCATTGATTAAGCTGTAACTCAACTTTCAGATTTTATTCGGATTCGGGGCGAATGCTCTCTGGTAATATTTTTAAATGCTTTTCCGAATTCATTGATTGTAATTGCTTTTTCTTTCAGCGAATGGATTGGTTTCATTTATCCGGTTTACGCGTCGTTCAAGTGTTTAGAGGACGACTCAATCAACCGTGAAGCAGTTAGCGCATGGCTCATCTATTGGGTGACTTCCCGCATTTTTACTTCCGCTTTATGTGTTCATATTATTTGCAGATCGTGTTTGGTGTCAGCCATACATATGAGTTTGTTGCCGATTCCATTTTGTCGAGGTATCGTCATGTTCAAACAAAAGTGTTCGCGAATGGGTTATTCTTTGCTTTTTTAACTCTGATTCAATTTCAGGTGCATTGTACCAATCTTGGAAATCCTAATAGTGCTTTTTTTGTTAACATAGGTTTCCGTTTTATTACCCCTTAAAGGTTGTGTTTGTATTGTGGTGTTTGTTGCCTCACTACCGGGGCGCAGCCATCATATATTCGATGTGGCTGCAACCGGCCCTATGCTGGCTACAACCACGTATTGACATCGCACAATCGGATCTGACCCATGTTGCTCGCAATTCAGTCAATGCAGTCTGCGTTCATCTGCGGGCTTCTTTTTCAGCCAGCATGCGTCGATACCCAGCGGTCCGTTACCTGACTTTGTCCATACTGTCTCTTGAGCTGGTTTTCTAGGTCTCAAAGCTGCTTAAGACTGTGTCCTGATATGGTTCTGTATGTCGAAAGTTTCATCAATAATCTAATATATATATTCTGTTTCAACGCGCATATCGCTGCGGATGAAGAATCGCGAAGATTACAGTTTGACATAACGGCCCCACAGTACGTTCGTGACATTAGAAAAACGAATGCAGTATCGTCTCCCTGTTGTAATTTGTTGAATACCAACAGCAGGATTGTCAAACATAGAATGTAATTCAACACAGTAGGTAAATAACTCGACAATTACTATTGTAAAAACGTCAAACATTATACAGTGTAGTGATAAATCAAAACATGGACGATACCGACATGTCACACGGCCATTTCCATTTTGATTGCCGGATATGGATCGTACCCCGATAGAACAAAGTCGTCAAACTTGAAATTGTCAATATCCGTATTCTTCGTATTGATAGTTAGGGTTGGAAACGGGCGCGGTTGACGTTCAATCTGTTGTCGTACTGCGTCAACATGGTTACTGTAGACATGCGCATCGCCAAGAACATGAACGAATTCGCCTGGTTTCAGGCCGCAGGCATGTGCCACGATGCAAGTCAACAAAGAGTAGCTGGCGATATTGAAAGGGACGCCCAGACCCATATCACATGATCGCTGGTACATGAGGCACGACAGCTCACCCATGTTTACGAAGAACTGGCAGAACATATGGCACGGCGGGAGGGCCATTTGCGTCAGATCTGGGACAATAAAAGAATATCCTCAACTCTAACGCTCATAACAAGGATGAATGAACTTACCAGTCGGATTCCAGGCAGACATGATGATACGCCGACACGTTGGATCAGTTTTGATGCGCCGGATGACGTCCGCCAATTGGTCGGTTCCCTTGCCGGTATAATCGTCGCGGCTGGTCGAGTATCTGGCGCCGAAATGGCGCCATTGAAAGCCGTAAACTGGACCCAGATCGCCGACTTCCCGATGTGGTAAGCCGACACGGTCCAAATACTCACGGGATCCGTTCCCTTCCCAGATTCGAACTCCTTTTTCGCTCAAAAGATTGCCGTTGGTCGACCCGTTAATAAACCATAGAAGCTCCTCGACGACGCCGCGCCTATAGATAAATCTACAATGAATGCTTCGAAAGCTCGAACAGAAACATGACGAAATTTGTGATCTTTTTAACACAAAACGGGAAGCAAAGATTGCAGAGGGCGATACCAGAAAACACGCTTAGTTGTCAACAAAGGAAACTTGTTATCGCGCAGATTGAATCGCATTGTGGCTCCGAATAAGGCGATTGTTCCCGTTCCAGTACGATCCGACCGAATTGAACCTTCGCTCAGGATCTTCCTTATCAAGTCCAAATATTGCTGTTCGTCGTGAACGGGCGCCAATGATAACATACTTTCCGGACGTCTTATGTAAGTTTGAAACTGAAACGATTCACCGCGTTCTTCCATTATGTCAGAAGATTCAATTTCCTGAATTACAGATTAGACCACGTCAAAGTAAACAGGAATCGCTTCGAGTTGCAGATAAAAATTC
>OUQQ01000259.1:0-53592 GCA_900404475.1 Spongospora subterranea | reverse complement strand
TGTTGACCATTGTTTGAGGGCACGTTCGCGATAAATTTGGAGGTGGAAGTCCAAACTGTTTCAGTTTTGAACCTCGATGATGACTCTGACCAGTATGCTGTACAGGTATATGCTGTGCATGAGCTTGACTCCCATTTATTTCATTTACATCATCGGTTTCTGCCAGCGGATCAAAATGCCCTGTATGGAACCACACAGGTCGTCCACCTGTCAATACTCTTGTTGATAATGATCGTCAGTAAAGTCCTTGTCACGCTCAGGCGCGTTCCAAAAACCGTTCAATAACTGTCGTCGGTCTAAACGGGACGTCCAAGAACATTTCAGTTTGGATATTTAACGAAACTGGTTTATATCTGGTGTTAAGAGTATATTGAGGGAAGGACTGTAAATATGGGAAGTTAAAGAGGGTTAGATATCACTACCTAATGCGAATATCGATCAGTTCTATAGATATTGGTCTTCCTGTGCTAACACCCTCTCTGTAATAATAAATCCTCATTGATTCCGCATTACTGTCGATCCGCTCTCATTTTTCCCATTCATCACACACCGATCTGTTGGGAATCCGATTGTCATTTCCATTATACAACCGCGCCGAATATATTATGATATTCGTGTATCAGCTTGGTGCGACCCCATAAGCAATCGCTGATTGTGCTTGTTCTGGGGCGTTTACAATAACTTCTAGAGTTAATTAATATAACTTTATGAGTTTTTCCTGATATTGGTTAATCCCTCATTCTTTCCGAATTCTTTTGCATAGCGTACTGATCAAAGCAGGTATTGATGGCATTAGCCAATGGGGATAACTGTTGAGACGTGATCCCCAGTTCCCTAAACATGTGTAAACAGGCTCCAGCTGTGCATATCCTGGTCTTATTTGAGTGTTTCCTGGCGCCACCGAACTCCTGTCTATGGCTTCCGCTTAACCGTATTCTAGCAATGTGTTTGGGAATAACCCTGTTCATGGCTCGAGAATTAGACCATGTCCCATCTAGAATGATTATTTGATAGGATGGGCTGAGGTCGCCCGTCTGTGCTTGTGCCGACAGGAGCTCATCCGTCGTGATCGACTCGGGACCTGGCCATAATACTAATGTTGGACCATCATGCTCGGCGATCGATTGGAGCAATCTAGACTCATGCGATGGGACCCCAAACACGTACGCCTTGTTAGATGGAGCTGAGAACAATATACGACCGGAATTTGATGATCTACCCAACTCTGAGAACGTTGTTATTACGACGGTAAGATAAAGAACGAGGATGATTACCTCGGAAATGAATCAAGGTCAAGACTTTATGAGGAAGGAATACAGGATCATTAACCAGTTTAAATGTATCACATATACCTGATATTCAATAAAATCACCAATGAGAATGGTTTCGGAGATGACACATATGAGATTACAATTGGGCAACAGGAACCAACAGCGAGGGCACTTGTGCTGGTCAATCTGTCTATATATAACTGAAATTTATGATCAGTCCTTTTTCTAAGATATGGGGAAATGATATTACAATTGTAATACTGTTGTAAATAGCGATATGATAATGTCTGCATACGGGTATTGGTGGAATCAGGCATAGGATCATTACCAAATTGACTCCGTTCTCGATACTCTTTACTGGTCATCACTTCATCATGACATACATTCCTTAATGAACTATCGCTGAATACAGGCAATATCAGTTCGGTCGATTTCATAGAATATTCTACTGGATTGTCTTTGTGGGAACTGGTACAGAGCGACATGACCTTCGATGTTTTATCAAATCTGTTTAGGCCGCTTATAATGGACCCCCTGTTGAGTAGAAAACTACGGATCGCAATCGTGATGAGATTAGGATCAGAAATAGGATGATTATAATGATCAGCACTCGGATTAGATCCTGATGTTTTCCTGATCCACACTCACCTCTCCCTCAGTCGACTCCAGCCCAGTTCAACAGCCCATCTACGGACAGCGTGAAGTAGCGCCAGATTCCCCGACCCCCACGCCCATTTATCACATCCAAATCCATTGTTCGATCACGGGAACAGCGCCTCTAAATGTTGACTTGAAAAGTAAATGAGGTCATTGTTGAGTTATTGGTAAAAGATGATTGACAAATATGATCCAATTCCCCATTAACATCTCAGCGCTCTTCTCATCACATTTAACGTGAAATATTATAGATGATCGTGTAAGGCATTAAACATGTTCCAATACCTGATAATAAAGGGATTCCGACTGTTGGACAGACCGATGATCGAATAATTACATTAGTCGGCAGTATTGTAGAGGGATGACTGTTGGACATTGCAGGAATAAGAAGGATAACAGGGTCCGATTGCAGATAAGGAGGGGGAGACCTCTATTGCACTACTGGCTGTCTGATCATCCAACTGAACCTTGCATCGGTCGACCTACAGCTCATCTACTTCACTACACGAATTACACCCATCCATCACCCTCCCGTTGATGGTCTACTCCATCCAAATGGTATATGATGGCCAACAGGCCTGAACCCCCAACTCAATCTATACTGTTGTCGCCTCAACGTCCCCGCAGGATCATGACTTCCTGATATGGCGATGGTGTTGATTATTGGTGATGGTCGCTGAATATTGTCCCGGCATTAAACGCAATCGATAAATAGTGATTGATGTTGATGTTGAAATACGGCGTTGCCGCTATGCTCCAATAACATGTTTTCAAGAAAGGTTTTCACAGATTTTCGGTCCAAATAGAGACACACCCCCGGGTGAACAGTGTAGGGTTTTAGATTTATAATGCTATAAATTAGGCGACGACGTATGGGTAATTGTTCAGAGCCCGTCCTTTACAGTAATTGTCTATCGTGCGACTACACCGCCCGCGCCCAACCGCTGACCAGAGAGAAATGGCCAGGGCCGCGCACCCCACTGTAAACAGAGGCTGTTACCGACACGTGCCGAAGTGGTGCAGATGAGAGCATTCAACGATCCGATTGGAGCCCCGGTCGGGTGTAGAATCTCTCTCTCCCTTGGTGTACACAGTGATGAACCCTGCCGCATTGCACAGCGCAGTTTCCTGGTGGGATTCCCTCCCTGGTGGGCTGTGGTATCCCCTGCTCCCCTGCCGCAGTGAACCCCGCAGGCCGCGGCCCGCTCAGGCCGTAATACCGTGTCCCGGATAGCCGCGAACCTGCTCCCGCCTGATCACTCCCACCTCCTCCCATCACATGACTACCAGACCCTTCTAGATCATTTCTCCTATAATAATCGCCCTCAATCTCGCGCTCTCGCATTTCGACCGGATCAGGGGTTATCTGGCACCTCGGCACTTCCCCATTACCACTGACCTCCAATCCACACAACGACTCACTTTCCTTATCAGTCGTCAGATCGCACTCCTAAAGCGTCTCATTTTTATTATATCAAATATCCTTTAATATGACTAGCTTTCGTCCAACGATTGCTGATTTTTTACTGGACGACTTTATTCCTCTATCGTCATCAAATGATCAAGCGGTGGATCCGAAATTTAAAGACACGGGGGTCTGTAAGAATTCAAACAAGGATAAAAAACCGCAAGCGGTTGGCAGTGATGATTTTGATGATGAACCTTGGAGGTGCTCTAAAAGCCATTTGAAAGGTCTTACGTTAACTGAGAAAATTCACGAAGAACTGATCCGGTTTTGCGAGTTTGTGTCGCCTACAACGGTTTGTGTATCCAAAAATCCAGTCAAAACATTACTCTGATTGTTCTATTGGCAATTCAGCATGAACAAGAAATGCGTGATGACGTCGTTTGTCGATTTCGATCCTTAGCTCTCGAGCTATTTCCTGGAGCAGATGTCTGTGTGTTTGGCTCTGTTGCAACCAGACTCTACCTCCCCGTATCTGATCTTGATTTGGTGGTATTTTATGACGGTAGTGATGCAAAACTAAATTTGCGATTGTTAGCTGATGAGCTACAAAAACGGGGCACTGTATCCTTCATCGAACAAATTTTGTCTGCAAAAGTGCCCAGTAAGTACGCAATGTTTCTCCTGAATTGTTTTAATGATTATCACATGCAGTTATCAAATTTACCGATGCACAGACGGGCATTAAGGTTGACGTTTGCTTCAATGTAGAAAATGGACGATCCGCCTGCAATTTGATTAACACTTTTCAACAAGACATGCCGGCTCTAAGGCCTTTGACTTTATTTCTCAAGTATTTCCTGCAATTTCGGGAGATGAATGAAACTTACTCCGGTGGTATTGGATCTTTCCTTCTTCAAATGATGATTGTCAGCCACTTGCAGCTGCATCCGTAAGAGGGTCGGGTTTCAATGACATTTGTGGACTAACTGCTGTGGCAGATTTGGATCGTCCAAGCGTTTATCCTCTCCAGCAAACAAAAATTTGAATTTGGGCGCATTATTACTTTCGTTTTTTGAGCTATATGGTAAAGTGTTCAATTACGCTGTAGTTGGAATCAGTGTTAGGAATGGTGGTTCTTATTTCAGCAAGGTTCAAAAGGGTATGGCTGCTGATCATGCTTACCCCATCAAATACTTAATTGGCTCTGATGTTTGCAGGTTTCGCTGATGATGCGCGGTCGTACTTGCTATGTGTCGAAAATCCTTTAGAGCCAGAAATCGATGTTGGCAGGAACTCCTTTGGCATAATGAGGGTGCGTCGGTCGTTTAGTTGGGCGTATGACCGTTTGACGCTTGATTTTCCTGATGAGACGGTACTTATAATGATGAATATGTTGATATTGATGATGTAACGACGGTTATTTAGAGCGCCACGTTACTGGGGAGATTAGTAACAGTTCGTGGAGAAGCGTTCTCAATACGAAAGAAGCCGGAGCATAATGTGTTAAAATCAGAGTCTCTATATTTATTATCTTCAGAAGAAGGCTGTGAAGACGATCTATTGCGCAGCCCTTCGTGCTCTGGATCGGATACACCTTCGCAGAAATCGAACAGGAGGCAACGTCGCAAGGCGAGGAAAGACGGAAATGTCGACGATATCTTAACCAAAAGGAAATCTGTAGTCCAGTCAGCTAGGGAAGATGCATCGGCATCTTCTGGGCTCACCAATCAGCCTAAAAGAATCGACGTTGCCCGGTCGTCACTCTCGAAAAAACAGAGACAGCGTCAACGGTGACTTGCGATTTTGCAATGCATTTCTTTATTGTTCCCAACTTAATCAAAAAATAAAACTTTACTGATATTTCGAGTTTGTTGTCGTGTCGTAGTAGAATATCTAGGGCGCTGTGTAATTATAAAACTAAACATGAATGCTTCGAGAAGTTGCTGATTCAGATAATTTTTCGAGCAGAACTTCACCATTTCCTGAGCTGAACGCCGCATTAATGTCATCAACGGTCAATTCGATTTCTTCTGCCTGATAACCTATAATACAGCATTCGTTATTTTTGATACTATCAAGTTCATTCGCTAACAGTACATTGTGCAACAAGCGACTCAAATCTTTTAAAGCTGGATACGAAGTGATCGTTCATGCATGTCCAGATATACGGCAATAGCGGTCCTTTCTCCCCTAAATGTTTTACTGCGCGTTGTAGCATGGCATTAACTGCTTTCTGTAGCTTCTTTTTTAGGAGATAAGTTTTCAGTAAAGTACGAAGATCTTGTTTTGATAGCCCAGGGGTGAAAGGTACATCTTGGAGTGACGATAAGCTATTGGCGGTGTTTTCCAAGAGTTCGAAGTATTCCATGACTTTTGGGAATGCATACTTGACACTCCATGACACATAAAGGTCGCGGTGTTCCTTGTACATGTCGTAAGCTTTACGCTGATAGGGTATTAAACATGGAATCGACAGTTCTGAGACAAAGCGCCAGAAAAAATGTGAATTCTCCATCATTACTAGAGTAGTATATTTGGGCTCCTGGTAGGCAATCTAGACCCATTAAAAGTTAACAATACATTAGCCAAAGCAATTCACCAACTATACTTGAGGTAGCCAAGCAATCATACAGTCAATTATCCGAACATAGGTTTTGTCTACAGTCGCACAGCGATTAGGACCATGCCCAGCAGCAGCCGCCTCCATTTTTTCAATAAATGGAGGTAGTTTGGCAAATGGTGCTAAGATGCCACATCGTTTCGCTGATACCTATTGTTCAACATGTAAAAGACGAACGGCTATGAATTTTTAAGCAAACCTTTATTGTTTCGATCCAACTTAGCTGCTCTTTGGAGAATTCATTAAAAAGCAGTTGCGTATGGGAGCGAAGCTGGGACAGCAGCAACTCTACGTACGCGCAAGTACCATCATATTCTTGTTGCAGTTGCTCAACCTTCACCAGCATCTTCAAACTTAAGAAAATAACTGAGCACACGAAAATATTGGGAGAATCAAGTAGATACCTGTAAAGATGGTCCATTTCGTCACCTTTATCAGCTAACGCCACCAGCTCCTCTTCCAATCCTTTAAATAATAGCCTCATCATTTCCAAGATGTCGACTTCATTTTTTCGGTCTATCTAAGCTGATGTTAGGAGCAGACTAGTGGCCATGGAGAGGTAAGAAAAACCTCTTCCCCTTGATCAACTGCGACACCATCAGTAGGTTCAAGTTGCTTGACCCCGAAAAACCCCATACAGAACTCCTTTTCAGCAACTGGTTGTAGAAAGTTCAGGAGCGCAAAAAATTAAATTTGCATAATTATACCAAGAATGGGTAATATACATTCAAGCGATGATTCGAATATATCTGTTATTACTTTTTTGTTCTCTTTGTTGATCGACCTGATCAATAAATTGGGTGAAAACAGAGTGAACTATTCGGTGTCTACCTTGAAGATGACGCTTTCGAAATTGTAGCATTGTCATGTGTTAATGGCATTGAATTCAAGCCGTTGTCTCGTTTTTCCCTTAAAACCAATTTTTTTTGCAGTTGGAAGAAAGAAGAAAACTGAGTAAAATGCAACATTTGGAATTGACGTATGTAGTGTTGACGCACAGATATATAGCTATCCATATCTAGTGATTCAAGAACAGTAATTAATTCTTCATACTTGCCAAGAGAAAGATGCGCTTTCTCCGTGTTCGGTAACACCGATTCCTCGCTATGGCTATGTTCTGAAAGTTTTTTTTGTTCTATTAGAAACAATTGCGAGAAGAAAGTGACTGCGTGTCCACAGAAATTTTTCCTTATCTAATTCAAGGTATCAGTAGTTGCACAGGTTGAGTTGAACTCTATACCTGTTCCATCTCTTGACGTTTTTCTCGTACCGCAGCAAGATTCTCAAGTCCATTCAAAAATCTTCGTTTTAGCAAACCATTGAGCTCTTTTGCTGCGTCAATTGTTTTGCGAAAGGATTGCAGACTATTTGACGTGAGAATTGACGGTGACTTCAATTCAGTCAATGTGCCACTAGCTGACCATAAACCATCAAATAATGCAGCTGAAAAATTGTCTGGGCAATAGCAACCTAACGATAGATCTTTTAGCAAATTGTGGAGCGTTTCTGCCAGTAAAGTATGATTTCTCTCTTGGAGATCAAGCAGCCTATTCCTATGCTCTATTTGCCCGATTCCCACCTAACCAATGATTATTAATTCATCAGAAAGGTGGCGCAGCAGCTTTATGGTACCTTCATTCGGTTTAATTGGCGATCATAATGCCTTAACCATTTATCCATATTCGTAGTGGCATCTTGGACTTTACTAACATCATTACAAAGTGACTGAGCTGCAATTTCATCCGAGAACATTGCTCGAATATTCTCTTCATCTATCACTGCTAATCGATTTAATAACAATCCTGCATGTACAAGTCAGCACTACTGCCTTCGCGTAATCAATGTTAGTTGACCTTCAAGAAGATGTATTTCGCCTACCTGCAGCTTGTGCTCCTGCAAGTACCTGCGTATATCCGACGCTTCTTCAACTGATATGGCTGGAAGTTCATTAGAGAAATCTTTACCAGGGACCAGAGCTTCAATTGATGAAGTGGCAGTCCCAACAGACATCGATTTTTCAACTCGCTCTCTTTTTGTAAAAAACCACTAATCAAATGAACTAATATTGTGTAACAAGACCTGTCATGTATACGACACTCATATCAGTCTGGTCAATTATCGGGGATACAGACATGAGACATCTCAATAATTCACTTATCGCGCAGGCTGCGCTAACCTGTCATGACACCCATATCAGTCTGGTCATCAATAATTCACTTATCGCGCAGGCTGCGCTAAACATTACGCGACTTTTGACATGGAATAACTTTGACAAACCGAGATATTGTGCTAATGCACTCACAACCAAGTATAGATAAAATCAAAGGATAAACAATGGTGAGTTTACCGATATAGAAAATGCGCTCTCTTCTACACCATATTTTGGTGAAGTGAAATCATCAGCTACGTGGAGCCGAGTTCACTTTCTATACTGTATTCAGACTCTCGGACCCAAGTCCGTTCGGACTGCGGACATTGAAAAATTCCCAGATTGTTGTCAAACATCCCAAATTTGCTGCTAGCGTGCTGGACATCATCACCATGTCAGCTCTCGAATCAGTGCAACTTGATGGATTGGCAGTGATCAAGATCATGAAGCATGCCCATGAGGCGTTGCCTGATCCAGTATCGGGACAGCTCCTTGGTCTGGATGTGGCCGGGCGTCTTGAGGTTACTGGCTCGTTCCCCATGCCATCTGCTAATGTCGTAGCGGCCGCCACTGCCCGGCAGCAGCCTTGGCAGAGGAACGGTCCCGCTGAGGTCCCTGATGATGATGAGGCAGCTCGTGATGATATGCAGTATCAGCTAGATATGATGAAGCTGTTGCGTGAAGTGAATGTCGACAGCAATAGTGTTGGTTGGTATCAGTCCATAAGCAATGCCGATTTATTACAGGTACATTTGGATTATCACTTTCAAAACCCTTTTTTACTATTTCGTTATAGGACCAAGGTGGATCGAATACATGGTCGTCAATTGTCGCCACACAATTTGATTATCAGACCAATATTCCAGGATCTGTAGTCATCATCTATGATCCTCTACGTACTTGCTATGGCACATTGTCTATTCGTGCATATCGGTTAACTGACGCATTCATGCGGTTTTACAAAGCCGGGGACCAGTCAAGGGAAGGGTTTAACCGATTCCAAGTTGATTCAAGATCGATATTTGAGGAGCTGCCTGTTAAAGTTCACAATTCTAATCTTGTCCACGCGTTTCTTTATGAGCTTCGTGAGAACGGTGCTGTTGCTTGCGAATTTGATCGACTAGACATGCACCAACATAGGAGCGTTGCGGACAGTCTGCGAGCACTTGGAGAATCAATTCATGAATATTCACAAGAACAAGGCAAATACCAATTCTATCAACGCAGCGCTGCCCGCCAAAAGTTGCAAGCCGATAAAGGATACGGCTCACTAACTCCGCCATCGCGGTTAGATATCTTTTTAATTACCCATTCGATGCGAGAACTGTGCAATGAAATTAACAATCAATCCAGCTCGGCCTATACTCGCATTTTTGCTAGTGAAGGATTGATGCAAGCAAATATGGAATAAATGAACCGTTAGAAGTTATGAATTGTGGGTTTTATAGAATAAACTATAGAGCGAGTCGATGTTGATGAAGGCATCCAAACTTGGGATGAGCTCGATAGAGACAACTGGATTGAACGGCATCGTTATAGCCGAGTACAATAGGCGATCATTTACCGCAAAAAAACAGGGGCACTGCGGGACTAATGCCAAAAGACCATGAAGACTTTTGAACAGGAACGGGTATTCGCTAATGTGGATTAGGTCTAATCTGATCCTGGTAAAAGCCGGTGATTCGACTAGTTCCACTAGTTGCACCATCTGCTCCAATAGGTTCATCGTCCAGATTTTGACGATACTATCCCTGAACGCAATGTCAGATTGAAAGTTCGAGACCCATTTAGGACCCGTACATAGCGGTAATCAAAAGCCAGGCCAACTCATAGGCGCGACAGAACAAGGCAAGGCTAATAGCGGCGACAGGATTGTGTGCCCACGCTGAGAACAAATGAGTAAATATCTCGGAGCACTGGGCGGGATCTGAGGAGTGCAGGGCAACGCGTAGTCCGACCAGTGCCGGAGACAATAGAAGGTTAAGTTGCAGTACATGAATTACATTATTGGTGACGTTTAGTACCAGCGAGTTTTGCAATATAACGTCAGCCATGTCCCTGTATACCAAATCACTCCCTATCATCTCGGATAGACATACAAATATTTCTGCAGCTCGTTTTGGATCAAATGCGGTTTTAACGGTCGCCATTGTAGAAAGAACGTTCGCAACAACATTATCATGCGTCGAATCTGAATGTGAAAACCGAACGAGGACTTCAACAACAGTTGGAATCAGGTGGGAGGAGGTTCGCAATAGCATTTGCAAAAGCTTTGTTGATACGCGGCTATCAGAGTGAGATGACATTTGTCTGCTAAACCTGATAAGATGATCGAGTGCAGCAGATTGTGACCGGATCCCTATGCAGTTGTCGAAATCGACTAAGATTGGCTTGAGATTCGCACATGACAGTATCTTCATATGGGCATTAAATGCTGCATCTGAAACTCGGTCATATAAGTCATCTAAACATTGCAGTACTACATGGACCGCCATAGACAGATTGCAAGGGTCAAATGTCTCATTGACCATTTGCGACAAGTACTGCAAAGCGGCGGCCCTAGAGATGGGATCCTGCTCGCGGTCAGCAGCATAATCCGCAAGAATTTCGAAGCACTGAGTTGACCTGTTGTGTTGAAAAAGAGACTGTAAACACAATCTTGCATATGTAGTATTGTCATTATCAGGACCTTGAAGTCTTGGCAATAACAGCGGAATAGCAAAATCCATGGAGCCTTGTTGACTGGAATGCAAGAATTGGAGCCAGCTGAGGGCGAATGTGCGAGAACGGGTATCTCCGATCATTAATGCATTTTCAATGATCAAGAGCAAACCAGATACTTCTGATACAGGTTTACTATTCAGCAATACATCTTTAATGAGATCAGTGAGAAAGTGGGCACACTTTCGTGTCAAAAGATCATCGCGAGAAGCCATGTCCATCAATAGAGGAAGCACGTCGGTCACGATATTACTCAGGTTGGCGCGATCAGTTTTGATGGCATTGTAAAGACCTGGGGTAGCGTAAGCACACCAGAGGTGGATTAGTAGGAAACTACACATACATTCCGAGCCAAAATAGGCGATACCTCGCGAGTGATCTTGACGGATAAGTTTCAGAATGTATGGAACAAGCTGAGTAAAACGCCTGATACAGTTTTGAGAACCCATTGTCATTAGTTTAACCTGACACATATAGCCACCAACCTTAATATTGAGTAATTATCTTGAACAGACACCATACAAACTGAGACATAGTAGTGCAGCAGTGATAAGAAAACAGGAGATGGTGCTATATGACAATCCTACCCGATATCCCCGATACAGCAGCTTTGCATATCATTACCACATCAGAGCATAAATCGCGGACAAAGCAGTTTATCAAACATGTCATATAGAGATTACTACTGCCTTCATCAAACCTAATCCATCGCCTTATCTGTTTTTGCAATAAAGACATAGCGAACCTGCGCCTGTCAACAGACCGGTCAGCAAGATCATGTCTGATCCCGTCCAGCACGATCGAGACTGAATCGGATATGAATTCTACAGAAGGAGTCATTAGGATAGCGTTATCATATGATTATAAAATAGGAGTCGCTGATGAGAGAGAGAGTCGGTAATGATGGGCCATGGTGGGTATCACTATTAGCGGACACAGTTACGGTGGGTAACACCAACTGCAGGCCGCACCCTGTCAACGACAAACTTGTGGATTGCTGCTAATTGGGGTGCACATGACTACGGCGATCAAGATATTTTCTCATGTGGAGAATTTGCTTGCATCACAGTCTGAGTGAGTTGGGTCATTCTTTGCCAAGGGACTCCGAAACGCGACCTTTGACAATCCATTGGAAAAGGCGTTAGATAAGCAGCTCGTCCATTGCCCATTGAAATCTGTTGCTGATTGTCTTCAACTCGCAAACCGAGCTGAAAAACTACAGTAATCTGTTTCACTGCTATTACGACCTTTGATTTTTTTTAGCTAATTTAATTACAATCAATAACACATGTCCCAGGGCTTGCCAAGAAAAAATCCACGTGCCCTATCGGATTGAAGCAGTCGTGCTGTAGGAAAAGACGGGGTGAAGACGACCTTGACATGTGAAAACGACGCTTCACTGACAAGACGAGACGTGCCTCGAAGTTGTCCATGCTCAAAGGCCGAGATATTGTCATCATCAACACTTGGCCGGGTGATGCTGTCATGCCGTACTCTGCTGTTAGAAATATCTACGATTGTCACGGTTCCAAAACGGCACACGATGTTCTTGACGTACAGGGCCAGATTCAACAGGGAAATGTATGCTGCTGGAAACGTTTGCCAGGGATCATCCCTTCCATGGCTTCATTCAAATCCTGAAAAGACCTGCTTGCTCACCAAACCGCCCCGTCCTCAGCCGGACACCTCCGACCAGTGACAATATGTTCGGAAGATGAGCACCCTGTGATACGACAGACTGGGATCGACAACACAATCTATTTAGAGAAGGGCGAAGAGCGATACGATGAGATCATAATCACGGATAGGGGGTAGGTTTGAGTATATTAGGTCTGAGGTAACGCTAAACCCCAGTTTACCCCCCACCCTTTACCCCTTAAAGACTCAAAGGAGCACGACTTTATCTCTGCAGTTGATCGTTCCTGTAACCGCTGCTTTATCTTAAAATCACTATAGTTCCGCCCTTCTTATCTCATCCACTAATCCCTACGCCCCACGATATCGCTGAGTGATTTCCTCGAAATTCCTGACGAAGACCATGATGATCATGGTCATTGTGAGCATGATCGTATATTGCGTTTGTGGTCAAGAAATGCACGAGGAGGTTCGTCCCGTTATCACAGTGGATCATAAGGCAAGAAGGTGGTTCAGTGTTCACGCGTTCAACCACACAATATCGTTTTTGACACGGCCAAACACGAGATGGATTAGTTCATCGTATCGGTCAATCGAAAGACAACTGGATGGATCTCTGAATGAGATTGGAAATGACTTAACCGCAGATAGCCTTCATATGGAGATGTGGCGGGACGAGACTGATCGTGAACTAGAGTACTGCCCTGTAGTATATGCATCTCTATCGATATCCGGAAACGGTCAAGAGATGGTTGCGATGCTTCATATGAAAGACCTTTCTGTTATCCATATATATCCAGGATCATACGGGATCACGAGGGAAAAAGGGCAATCCCAACACATTGCCGCGCGACATTATGGACAAACAGTGCTCAGAGATATGGAGCACGGCGCTGTTGACCAAGCCCAAAACCGTGTGCAGCTGTCATCTTTATCTGTTATGCCACAAAGCGGATACGCATCAGTACAGCATGATAACTGTAATAATAAGTCCATCAAGTATATTCAGGTACTTTGCAAGCACATCGAATCGTAAAAAATATCTGACAATATGTAAAGGTGCTGATTGTGAACGATCTTTCCAGATATGAACTGCTGACCAACGTGACGACTTTTCAATCTAGTGCCATTGTGAATATTGCAGGTATGATTTATGACTGTAATTATTATTGATTTGTCCCTATGAATGATCTGCGCCCTTCAGATGGATACTATGCTGCCGCATCATTCGACACATGTGTCAGAATTGTCTTGGTTGGCCAGTTAACTTTTCGTTCTGTGATTCCTGAAGAGATCGAATACCGATCTTGCAATACAACAATAGATGGGCATAATGGATGCGTATCATGCCACGGCGATGGAACTGACTGCGAATCAACCAGTAAAAGAGAAGACGAGATTGATTCAGGAACGCTATTATCCACATTCAGAGACTGGAACATGATCAACCATAGAATTCTTGTTAACCAGGTATAATGAGGACCTGTTTATCGACGTTTACTTTCGCCACATTTCACTAAATGCATCTATTGGCCAGGATAGTTCGGATCATTTGATGCGATTCACTTGTTCTCAGGGCGTGGATTTGATGGCCCAATAAAGGGGCTGGCTTTTATGGACACGGTATGCAAAGAGGGAAATAATGCTGTCGGTGTCGTCGAATCTACAACTCGTATCCCATCGTATCATGCACAGATTTTCGCACACGGTATGTCGCCTTGAACTTCATTACGGTTTACACAACACTGAGCTACATGTAGAGCTTGGACATAATTTAGGTCTAGCTCACGATGACCGCAAAGGATTCATCATGAGCCCATCTTCATCCTCATGGTCGTATTCCACAGAGTTCTCGCCCTCGTCTACGTCAGCTTTCAACAATGGTCACATGGCTGCATGTTTATCATCGTCCCGTCAACTTCCTTTGGGAAAAACTTGTGGTAACGGATTCATTGATCCTGGTGAGGAATGCGACCCAGGACTCCAGTCGGATGACTGCTGTGAAAGCTGTAAAATTGTTCGCCCACGATGCCGATGCGCCAACTCTGAGGCATGCTGCGACAATGGCCAATATAAAAAAAAAGGTTCTGTCTGCCGTTCATCAAGGGTAATTATTGAGAGATTTCCACCCATGACGATCATTAACGTGTCCAACTCAGAACACTCAGTGCGATGTGCCGGAGACGTGCTCTGGGCAGTCCGGTCATTGCCCCGAGGATGTATTCCTACCCTCGTCCAATATGTGTACAGATTGGATGGGGGCAGCCTCCAACTGCTATCTTGGCGTCTGTATCCTGTCACGTGATGGACAATGCAGCAGCGCTAACGTACCGGGATCAGCCTCTCTGACCAAAGCCGAATTTCCCATTGACGTTAAAGCTCGCTCCTGCCCTACTACCTCCCTCTGTTCAAGACTGCACTGTCGGTCTTCTTCAGAAGACCGATCTTGCGATCAGTTGTGGTCTAACGCCCCAAACGATGGATCCCCTTGTGGCAATAATGGCCCTATCGATAGCTCCCGAGTTTGTGTATCTGGATATTGTGTTGAGTCGACAATCGCCAGCAATAAGACATTCACATGCAATTCTGGTGACGCTATATGTGTGGCTGATGATCTGTCATTAATAGCCCAGCGCCCTGTATGGAGCACAATCATCAGCGTTGTTGTTGCAAGTGTGCTCATCCTGTCGTTCCTCCTCTGTGCATGTGCATTATGCAACCGAAGAAGGGGAGCTCAACCGAGAAATTCAAGCCAAAATCACATTCAAATGCAAGCTGCTTGAGCAATCGGGCGCCATTTTTAAAATCTAAACCTCACCTGACATAACTCCAATATATCTTCCTGATCTATCGCCAATTCAATAAGTGATACGTGGTTTAATTATGACTATTTGGTTTGTGCCCAACTCATAACGACACACTGTAAGTACGCCCTCAATAAAATAGAAAATGACATGTTGTTGATTACTACTATAGTTACGCCACGAACTGCTGCAAGAAGAGTTCTCCAACGACACGGGCCCGACTGTTCACGTTTAGCTTCATCTCACTGATCTCTTTATCGATTTCATTCATGAATTCGATGATGAAATCGATCAACTTGAGTTTCAACATATCCTCAGTATGAAAATTTGTGATGAGAAAGCTGATATCGTATCGCTTTTGCTCAAAACCTCCCGATTTCAAAGGAACATTGAATGTTTCATCGATTGATTTTCGACGCAAAATGTGGAATTCTTCAGCGCGCTGCATTAAGAAACGGGAGAAGCGGTCGGCCAGTACCACCTCCAAATCATCGGCTTGCTTGATAGCGATAGAGATTCGAACAGAATTGATAGACCCTTCGATCATCGTCCTTTCACGTTCATTGCGAGAAATAACCACAGGCGTTAATAACAGTTCAGGATTCATCCTAGACAATAAATTAATCAAACTGGCCAAACGTAGATATGCATTGTAACCTGGCCTCAACCTCAGGCTTGTTGTGCCGTTCAATTTTTTGGGAGGCGAAATTGCGGATACAGAGGGCAGCCGTAAGTGTCTGGCGAACAGCGGTAAGATAAGGAGCTAGAGTTTTAGACTATACATCAGCAGATGAGGGAATAAATGAAGAAGGCGATGACTAATCGGTACCATGATGTATTATTGTATCGCTCGTCCCCACTATTTCTGCAGGTTGACAGTTTTGCCGACCAAGAGCGCGATACAAAATCTGTGCTCTGTTAAGGGAGTTGACTGATGAGCGGGTGAGGGAGGTTGCTCAGTGAGGAATGGAGGGGGCCTCCTCTAGTAAATGCAATCCTTCTCATCCTAGGACCTGTGACTATGTCAGCTATGTGTACGTACATGGTGTACAGGAAGAGTATTGTAACATGGGGTATGCGGACACAATCCTGACGGGGGGAGGGGGGCCTCACTACAGTGTAGTCTCTATCTTGGCTGGACTGTCATGCCCGACAATAACGAACTTTGGTGTTGATTCATTTGACTATTGAGCGGTGACATATCGCTCATTTGTGTTATTGTCACGATGTTTAACTTCATAAAAACCAGTATCTTCTTTTTGGATCACGGAAAGATTTGAGATCGAATCTGTACGACCTTGAACCTTCATTTAGCGCTTCTCGCTTTATTTGTTTCAGCGTTGACGAAATGATGACCTTAGTGTCAATATAATCATATCAATGGCTCCTTGTAAGCAGCTGCGAGTTCAATATAGTAAACCATCATCAAGGTGCGCCTTTGTTGGCGACGATCTTATCGCCTCATTGTCTTACGATTGACCTGATGACTAGACCGATGAAACCAGGACCCGTGTTGCCACGATTGAAAGGTATTCGGGGCAACCATGGCTTTGCAACATCAAGGAAACCTGATCCACCTGAGGTCAAACATAAGCGTCGTCAAACACAAGCTATACAACTTCCTAGCACTGCACGTCTTGACGCAAAACCCGGGCTGCAAAAGCGGTGTGGAGTTCACCGTCAAGATCGCAATCAACTTGGACAAATCCAACGTCACCCTGTTCCATCGGCGAAAGTAGATTCTATGACAGCAGCAGGTTCTTCACATGGCTATATATTATTGTTTGATTGTGCCTTATTCACATGCAATTTTTTTAGTTGTTCTACAGCGTTATAGCGCCGATCTAACTGCATTCGAAGAGTCCGAAATCCTAGCATATTCGGAAATATATTTCGTGGGCAAAACGAGCAAGAAGACTCGTGGAATACCGCAAGCGTCAAAGAATAATGGTACTCTCTATCAAATTTATGAAAAACCGCTCAGGCTGATTAGGTTTCGTCCTTGATGAATAGGCTATGACGATGAGAGAGGAGATTACCGTATTGTATTACATGATCATATTGCGTATAGATACGAGGTGCTCGATATTTTAGGAAACGGGTCGTTCGGACAAGTGGCAAAAGTATTCGATCATAAGACGGGAACATACCAAGCGTTGAAGATCATCAGAAATAAGAAACGGTTTCATCATCAAGCATTAGTTGAGGTCAGAATTCTGGAGTTCTGTACGACAAACGAGGCGGGTCATGACTATGGTATTGTTCACATGTAAGATCGATTGATCGGAATCATTGTTTGTGCCGAGTCATCACAATAACACTTGGATCATCAGGTATGAATCAACAACCTTCAGGAATCACTTGTGCATAACGTTCGAATTATTGAGCATGAATTTATACGAGTTCATCAAAAGTTCAAACTTTCGCGGATTATCACTCAACTTCATCAGACGAATTGCTTCTCAGCTCTTGAACAGTCTGAAATTCCTTAAACAAAACGGGATTATTCATTCCGATTTGAAGCCGGAAAATATCTTATTGAAATCGCCAAACAAGTCCCTGATCAGTTTGATTGATTTTGGCTCGAGCTGTTTTGAAACTGAAAGGCATGTTTGCATGTGAATTCTAGGCTCGTACTGATGTTTGGTGTAGAATTTATACATATATTCAGAGCCGATTTTATCGGTCTCCTGAAGTGATATTGGGGAATCCATATAATACTGAAATCGATATGTGGAGCCTAGGATGTATTCTAGTCGAGTTATATACAGGTTTTCCTCTCTTCCAAGGGGAGAATGAGAACGAGCAATTAGCGTGCATTATGGAGGTAATGGGAGTTCCCCCGCTATCGATATACCAGTCATCGCCAAGAAGGAAGGTCTTCTTTGATTCCAATATGACGCCAAGAATCACTAGGAGCGCTCAGGTTATACAAGGTTCATTCTGCAATCATTGTCGTGCTAACATTGTTCGGTGATCAGGGGCGAATTTACCAACCAGGAATGCGCGATCTTGCAACAACAATGCGGTGTTCAGATAGGAGATTTGTTGATTTTATAGTTCGCTGTTTAGAATGGGATCCGATTAATCGAATGACACCAATGGATGCATTACGCCATCCGTTCATAATCCAAGGTCAGATGAAAATGGCCACTCATGTAAGGATTGCGAAAATTTTAAACGATGAAAAAATAGGACGATCAGGACGCGCATCAACCGGTAAAGTAAGGTCAAGTCAAGGGGAGTCGATCCTACCATTGATAGGTGGAGGTGCAGGGTTGGCCCGTCCTTAAATCGAGCAGATGTTGTCGGTTGATAATATTCTGACAACGCGGACAATATAATAAACAATTCCATGAACGCATGAATCATATGTTGGCACCATTGTAGCTTTATCATTCTGTTCTAGCTGCTGAGTCTTCCAGGGTGATATCGTCAATCTTCAATATAGTGACATCAGTGCGATGACCTCTCGTCCTTCGGTATCCCTGCCTTCGCTTTTTCTTGAATACTATGAGTTTGGCAGTTTGCGCTTGCTCTTCCACAGATGCCATCACTGACGCGTTCTCAACATGTGGCCGCCCAATACAAGTGAAATCCACTCCCCCAACAAGTAAGACGCTGTCCAGGCGAATCGTTGAGCCAATATCAACACCTTTCAGATGTGGTGTCATAACAGTATCACCAGCTACCACCTTGAACTGTTTCCCTTCAATAGCGAATACAGCATATAGCCTAATTGATAAAGTTATGTAGAAATACGCATCTGATAAATGCAATCACCTTTTGGCCTCAGGGCCATTATTTTGGGCACAATCTTGAACATGGTCGATACGGACCGATGGAGCTAAAATGCGTTTGGGTACCGAATAGGACGATGTGGTAGCTGGAACTGGAACGAGCTGGTCAACTCCGGCTACTCGCCCATTAGCCGATGCTATCGATGCAAATGGCCGTAATAATGTAGAATTGCATTGTATGGATGTGCAAATTAGCTTGAAGTGGGAAAATATTGTAATCATGACGACTCTGACCCGACAATGCAACGATGGATGTCGGGTGCCCTTTGCCAGTAACGAGCTACTGTGCCCCGATGGCCGATGGCGGTCATGGACTCGTGGGATAACCCGATCACTGTAACGCAGTGGTGATCAAGATACATTATACTGTACATACATATTACAGTCTGGAGCTATGTTTACCGCACTTTCACCGCACGATGTAGCAATCAACCATGGCTCAACTGGTTACCCTGAGATGGTAGGACCGTGACCATGACATAATAGAGGGTAGAGCTCGAAGAAGGTCTGGTAGAGTACGTGCAGTAAATCAGTCAATGATCTGGTAGAGTGCCTGACTCCCCGGTAGACCGCCTGACTCCCCGGTAGACCGCCTGACTCTCCGGTNCCATGGCTCAACTGGTTACCCTGAGATGGTAGGACCGTGACCATGACATAATAGAGGGTAGAGCTCGAAGAAGGTCTGGTAGAGTACGTGCAGTAAATCAGTCAATGATCTGGTAGAGTGCCTGACTCCCCGGTAGACCGCCTGACTCCCCGGTAGACCGCCTGACTCCCCGGTAGACCGCCTGACTCCCCGGTAGACCCATCCTTTATCGCCATCATTACCATGGAGGCCATTGCCGACATGACTTTATCTCTGGCCCAGATAGCGTCAATACATCATCACGCCAGCGATCATATCCATCGCTCTGATGCCACGATTCTTAATGACTTCTTCAAGGGCTCTGTCCCAACCCGGTCAATGATAGTACCTCAGGACCTCAACTGGATTGCCTTATACGTAATCTGTCCTGAATATATCGCTTTAGATAATAACCACAGGATATTATTAGGATAATGGGCAATATCGGGATTCATTAGCATGTTGCCGTCAATTATTAGATGGTGCATCTCATGGGCACATGCAGATTAATATGTTATCGAGCGCTCTGGAATACGCCATACGATCTTTGGATAGATTAAATCTGGTTCAGGATATAGATCATCTTATATTATCATATAAAGCCATTGTTAATAATCACATTATCATATCTGTTCTTGAAGCCGATCTCAGACCACTTCCAGGTTAATCATCAACGTATGTTCACGACTCTTGCCCTCATCAATAACGGTGTTCATTGTCCAGGGAGAATAACGGCCTTAGAAACCCTGCTACACTCACTTGAATCGCGTCCCGAACAAACTAACGTTGATCTCGTTCGTTATTCCCTGATCGAGGCGTATATCTCAGCAGGTCGCGTGTCCCAGGCTCTCGGATTGTTATCGTCAATTGAGACGATTAGCGATATTCGCCAAGCTCATATCCTACTTCGTGCTGGGAAGTGCCAATCAGCGATTGATTTACTCAATGCTATCCCCAATCCTAGTCTGGATATCCTAGTCGAGCTTGCCTGTTGTCTAATCCGGCAGAATCAGTTCATCGCCGCAATAGAGATGCTGTATAAGATTGTGAGACGTGATCATGGACATATTCCCGCCTCAATCAATTTAGCATGTGCGTTAGTATATGTTGATAAGCCATCAGAAAGCATATTGGTTCTAGAACAATCTATCCGTTCTCATCCAGAGGCGGCTGTTCGCTATCCCAATCTTCTTCACACCTTGAATTCTTTATATGAGGTATGTTCGAGAGTCTCTTTGCCGATAACGCAGGATCCGATTCCATTTTACAGATGACCAAAGATAATCCTGTTGTTGAACAGGAGACATTAGTGTGTCTGGCTCAGACATACTGCCCGGATCTACCATTACCGCCAGCGTTAGATATCGCTTAATCTATAAACCATCACTTTCAGAAATCATGTGGGGAAAGTTAGTATTAGCCACACGATAATGACATCTATGATAATCAAGCGGGACATCTCACATTAAAAAAAAAATATCTATTGCAAAGATGATCTTTGGTGAGGTCTACATGGAGGCGATGAATTTCGTATTGATTTGAAAACTGTGTTGTCACCAAAACTGCAGACTTTTTGACCGAGCCGGCTGGCAATCTGTGACTGATTTATCAGAGGAATACTAAGGAATACTGGAAATTTCTAGAATTTCCGGTCGATGACCGCCTCAAGCAGCGTTAAAATTGATGGATATGCCATGGCGCCTGATCAGATACGGATACAGCAAGACGAACCGGATGAGGGGTCCGAACAGGCCTTGGAGACGTATCCAGTAGAACCTGAACAGCGCCAGATCATTCGTTATTCCAGTCAGGAGCCAGCAGAATGCTTCTCGGTCTGGGGACCGGAGAGCGTTTACCACCCTGAGCCTGAGCTGGTGACACAATCTGTATGGGTGATCGACGCCCTGGTCTTATTCGGCGTGATCTCACTACTGGCCATATTTGGGAGGAATCAATGGAGATACGCTCCGATCCATGATAATCCGCTATTTGGGGTGAAATCTACCATCCTCGACCAATACGGATTGAAAAACAGTTTCAACATCTTCCACAGACATGAATGGTGGAGATTTGCCACATCTATATTCCTGCAAGCAGGGGTTGGCGATCTCGTCTTCAATCTGTTTGTCCTACTTCTCTTGGGCGTCCCGATCGAATCCGCCTTCGGATTCCGACCAATAATCTTCATATATCTCACGTCGGGCGCCACAGGAATGATTGTCAGCAGTGTATTTGAGCCGAACGTGTTTTCGGCTGGAGGATCAGCCGCTGCTGCTGGCCTGATTGGAGCACGCCTCGCTGACATCATCAAGAACGGCCTGGCATTGAGAGGAGGGAGAACTAAACGCGCAATCCTGACGGTTCTGATATTGGGAGTTATTGGGGGGTTGATTGGATCGATGCCACTGATCGATAGCCTGGCAATGATGGTGTCGTTCGGTATGATGATTTCTGACCATGGCTTCGGTAATCGCTAACCATTCTGTTCGCTTTAGGAATGGGATTTCTTGCTGGCTTGGCAATTCTCAAAGAAACAATCAAGATTGGCGTCGTAATTCAACCGTCTCCGTTGCGATTGACCGAACTGTTGGCAGGGATCTGCTGGCTGCTGCTATTGGCCAGCGCTATACTCAACGCCAACGAAGTCCAGTCAGGGAGGAAATGCTTCTATTGCTCTGTTCCGAGTTGGTTCCCAACCTGCCTAAACACTAGTTACTGGACCTGTGCAGGCGAAGTCATTAAATAAAGGCACAAAACAATACACAATCACAGCCTGTGTATAAGAATAGGAGCATCTTCGTCCAAACCCTTGTCTTCATCCTCATTTCCAGAGGAGCGACGGCGAACAGGTGATTCATTATGATCCGAATCATGAAGCAACGATGAAAACTGGTATATCATTGGGGAAATAACAAATGAAAGGAAAGTCACCGCTAGAACATGTAGATAATGGGAGCGGCTGATGATTTCCAGCTGATATCCCTATAGGCAATAAATAATAAACACCACAATATAAGGCAATCAATCATCTACTACCTTGGCAGCCAAAATCATGCTGAATTCGGCGACGGTCGAGATACTTAGTCCGATTGTCATTGCGCAGCGTCTCGATTGGCCAAGGGAGTGGGCAACGACAAATCCAGAGAGAAATTTGACCAACACCACAAAGAGTAGTGTGACACATAATGTCCCTAAATGGGTTAGGATGAACCTAGGAGATAACAACATCCCAATACTGGCAAATAGGATCCCTGTACACAAGCTTTGAGATTTGAAGATCAGAGATTGAGGACTTCTTATTTGACCTGAAAACAGATGGGAAAGCGGACGAAGCTTGGTAAGCGCGGTCTTGCCAAGGTCGGAATTCGACAACGTCATGCCTGTACCGAATTTTACTATAATGTACAGGTGAGGAAAAACCGAACCTGCTGTCATCGCACCGAACTCGGTGGATAATCCCGTTAATGTGGATACAGCACTGAAAACAGTGCAAAGCGAGAGGATCGACAGCAAAAACAGCTTCGACGCGGGGCGGTCCAAAAATACATGCATTAGTTGTGGCAATATTCGACGAGAAAACCAAACTGATGAGAAAGCAAGAGCCGCTCCATAAATGAGTTGTTTCATAACGATAAATACGCCAAGTGGACCGAAATAAAGAGCATCCTAATGGTTGACAAAGCACAGCACAGTTGAAAATATTTGAGGATTCAACACCTTGGATGTGCTAACCGGTAAACAAAGCAAGAACCCCATAAACAGATCCTGGCCCGATACGATCGCCAACGCCATTCTAACCGACTTCTGATTCGAGTTGGACGATTCGTGTTTAAGCTCCCAGATCGAATTTGAGCTTGATAACGACATGCACAACGCAAAAATGATCGTTGATTGAAAACTGGCATGAATCGTTATAAACCTCGATATAACGGTAGGGACGAGCATGATAATGATTAGGAACTGCATCAGAAATGCAAAAATCGTCATACGATAAGAGCGTTCCACATTTTTCTCTCTTCCGAAAGATACGCCGCTTTCAAACAGCAATAGCGATATACCGGCTTGAGCTAAACTATCGATGTATTTGACATTTGACGGATGAAGAAAGTTCAAGCCGCTTGGGCCAACCAACATTCCTCCAATAATAAACCCTAACCAGGCAGTTCTCAGCAAAATGCGGTTCAGCGGTTGTGCATCAACACACGAATGTACCTAGAAATACGGGAAGGCGATAGTACTCGGCAACGGCGGCGGCTATTGTGGCCGCAATCAGTAGGCAGACGAGGTCGGCAACAAATGTTGGGCTCTCTTGAAGAAGGGCTGGGTCCACAGCCTTCTCGTCACCTCCCGTAATGGATTCAAGCGAACCGTTCTTTAACTGAACCATTCCGGTGTCGTAATCGATTAATTTGGCATCAGCAGCGGCATTGCCCATTTTTAGATCGGACAATTCCTTGGCCAAATCAACATTCGACTGCCGTTCTTTTTCAATTTGAAAAAGCGACTCCGACAACTGTTTCTGAAGTAGTTCAAGTTCCGAAAGTTCCTGAGAAAAATTTGAGTAGATCTGCGGACAGAAGACGAACAGACGAACACAACAGGAGCGATAGAGTTATTGTGGAATATCTGAACTGGTGATGAACTGTTGATTGCCGACATTGAAGGGAGCTGAGTAGTGGTCGGGTCGGAGGGAGTTGGTAAACCGGTACTGTACTGTGCCATGATGACCTCCGCCACGTGGATCAGGACGAAAACACAGGGCGTAAACCACATTGACAAGTTATCGATATAGATGGTATTGTCTGTTGACGATCATATGATCTCGTTATAAACTCACCCCAAATCCCCCCTAAAATCCCGTCCGTCTTCAGAAGTCCTCAAATTGCGTGACATATAGCGTGTTGCCCTTCTAGAATGTTGCCCGTATGTTTATAGGTAGTACCGAGGTCCTCAAATCATTACGGGACATATCATTTATTTAGCGCGTTGCCCCTCTCGTGTGTATGCTACAGAGGTCCTCAAATTGCGTCTCATTTAGCGTATTGCTCTCTCTAACATGCCGTCCGCCTCAAATCGAACAGACAGTTAGATTGACCTCTTTTTCATGTTTAAACGTCTGGCCAATATAACAGAACGTGGTTTTCACTGGTTTACCAACATCCAAGACACTACATACAATGATAATAATTTATTTTACAGTCGTACGAAAACCGACTTTCCCTTCGCGCAAGTGAAGGTTGAAATCGGATGGTTTTGCGCCAATAAACGCTGCGTATATTGATTGAAACCGGGTCCTTTCTACAGTTGATACTGATACTCTAGAAGACCGGAGCGCCTCTTCGAGCTGTTCCATCGATAATGTGACAGACTCGGATCGAGAATTGATTGCCTCGTGAACGGCTAGGAGATGTGCTGAATTGAGGAGACCTTGAATATCAGCACCAGTAAAGTTGACGGTTCGTTTGGCAATGGATGCGAGATCAACGTCTGAGTCCACTGTCAATTTCCGTAGGAGCGCTTTCAAAATGCCAAGACGAGCAATTTCNCAGCCGCCACGTGGATCAGGACGAAAACACAGGGCGTAAACCACATTGACAAGTTATCGATATAGATGGTATTGTCTGTTGACGATCATATGATCTCGTTATAAACTCACCCCAAATCCCCCCTAAAATCCCGTCCGTCTTCAGAAGTCCTCAAATTGCGTGACATATAGCGTGTTGCCCTTCTAGAATGTTGCCCGTATGTTTATAGGTAGTACCGAGGTCCTCAAATCATTACGGGACATATCATTTATTTAGCGCGTTGCCCCTCTCGTGTGTATGCTACAGAGGTCCTCAAATTGCGTCTCATTTAGCGTATTGCTCTCTCTAACATGCCGTCCGCCTCTTGACCTCTTTTTCATGTTTAAACGTCTGGCCAATATAACAGAACGTGGTTTTCACTGGTTTACCAACATCCAAGACACTACATACAGTGATAATAATTTATTTTACAGTCGTACGAAAACCGACTTTCCCTTCGCGCAAGTGAAGATTGAAATCGGATGGTTTTGCGCCAATAAACGCTGCGTATATTGATTGAAACCGGGTCCTTTCTACAGTTGATACTGATACTCTAGAAGACCGGAGCGCCTCTTCGAGCTGTTCCATCGATAATGTGACAGACTCGGATCGAGAATTGATTGCCTCGTGAACGGCTAGGAGATGTGCTGAATTGAGGAGACCTTGAATATCAGCACCAGTAAAGTTGACGGTTCGTTTGGCAATGGATGCGAGATCAACGTCTGAGTCCACTGTCAATTTCCGTAGGAGCGCTTTTAAAATGCCAAGACGAGCAATTTCATCAGGAACGCCACAGTATAAGCATTTGTCAATTCTGCCAGGACGCAGCAAAGCTGGGTCCATCAGGTCAGGACGGCTTGTGGCACAAAGAATGAACACTCCGGATCGGTTCTCAACTCCGTCCAAATGGCAAAGCATTTGGTTAACAACACGATCAGTGACACCGGTGTTATCGGCTCCTCGACGAGGTACAATAGACTCGCACTCGTCGAAAAACAGCAAACACGGTGCGGCAACTGCGGCGCGTGAAAATAGGTCGCGAACCGCCTGCTCGCTGGCGCCTACGTATTTGTTTAACAACTCTGGGCCCTTAACTGAGATGAAATTCATTCCGCATTCACGTGCAACGGCAGAAGCAACCAGCGTCCTGCATTTGTAACTATTAATACAATCGGAGACTTAACGAAACTGAGATTATTACTTTCCACATCCGGGAGGACCATAAAGAAGTAACCCAGATCGCAGTTTCAATGGAGATTTCTCGAAGAGAAACGAATACCGTGTGGGCAATTCAAACGTTTCAATTAGAGTAGTTCTAACTTCATCAAGACCTCCGATATCATCCCACACTGTTTCCGACGACTTGAGATCCGCCTTTTGGTGTGATAATGGCACATACGCAGCCAGGGTGTTCTCAACATATTGACTGTAGAAAAGTGATCAAATGAGCGGTTTTTTGGATTGAGTCTAACCTTGATACCTGGTAATTGTTAAAGCTGATCCTGGAGTTCGAGCAATAGCACTATGGAAGACGCGTTCAGCGAGAAAATTTGAGTAGATCTGCGGACAGAAGACGAACAGACGAACACAACAGGAGCGATAGAGTTATTGTGGAATATCTGAACTGGTGATGAACTGTTGATTGCCGACATTGAAGGGAGCTGAGTAGTGGTCGGGTCGGAGGGAGATGGTAAACCGGTACTGTACTGTGCCATGATGACCTCCGCCACGTGGATCAGGACGAAAACACAGGGCGTAAACCACATTGACAAGTTATCGATATAGATGGTATTGTCTGTTGACGATCATATGATCTCGTTATAAACTCACCCCAAATCCCCCCTAAAATCCCGTCCGTCTTCAGAAGTCCTCAAATTGCGTGACATATAGCGTGTTGCCCTTCTAGAATGTTGCCCGTATGTTTATAGGTAGTACCGAGGTCCTCAAATCATTACGGGACATATCATTTATTTAGCGCGTTGCCCCTCTCGTGTGTATGCTACAGAGGTCCTCAAATTGCGTCTCATTTAGCGTATTGCTCTCTCTAACATGCCGTCCGCCTCAAATCGAACAGACAGTTAGATTGACCTCTTTTTCATGTTTAAACGTCTGGCCAATATAACAGAACGTGGTTTTCACTGGTTTACCAACATCCAAGACACTACATACAATGATAATAATTTATTTTACAGTCGTACGAAAACCGACTTTCCCTTCGCGCAAGTGAAGGTTGAAATCGGATGGTTTTGCGCCAATAAACGCTGCGTATATTGATTGAAACCGGGTCCTTTCTACAGTTGATACTGATACTCTAGAAGACCGGAGCGCCTCTTCGAGCTGTTCCATCGATAATGTGACAGACTCGGATCGAGAATTGATTGCCTCGTGAACGGCTAGGAGATGTGCTGAATTGAGGAGACCTTGAATATCAGCACCAGTAAAGTTGACGGTTCGTTTGGCAATGGATGCGAGATCAACGTCTGAGTCCACTGTCAATTTCCGTAGGAGCGCTTTCAAAATGCCAAGACGAGCAATTTCATCAGGAACGCCACAGTATAAGCATTTGTCAATTCTGCCAGGACGCAGCAAAGCTGGGTCCATCAGGTCAGGACGGCTTGTGGCACAAAGAATGAACACTCCGGATCGGTNCCGACGACTTGAGATCCGCCTTTTGGTGTGATAATGGCACATACGCAGCCAGGGTGTTCTCAACATATTGACTGTAGAAAAGTGATCAAATGAGCGGTTTTTTGGATTGAGTCTAACCTTGATACCTGGTAATTGTCAAAGCTGATCCTGGCGTTCGAGCAATAGCACTATGGAAGACGCGTTCAGCGACAATCATGATGTCCTGGGCAATAAACCCTTCCGTATCAGCCCCGAATGATTCAAAATCAACTTGTGCTGTGCAAGCAGGTCGTGACAGCAGAATATCCCGGAATATCATACCCCGCCTGATTGAATCAGGAGCTGGTAATACAACTTCACTGGAGAAAACTCCAGGTAGACGTAACGATGGATGAAGGTCCCCATAAGAACGAACGGAGGCTACCCATGCAATTGGCAAAAGGGGATAGCATGAGCGAACATTAACGAGAAGGTCGGCAAGGAATTCGGCAAGTTGAGAACTTCGCAAGCCGTTGCCTTCTTCATCTTTGGAAGCACGCATGAGCCTATTATACGATTTCCTTCATGTTTAAACCATTGAAGCATAGAATCCCGCATACCTATCAAGGTCGTCAAAGACCAATAACGTCGGGGCCTTTGAAATCGCTTTCGATACTTCTAGACGGATTGCACATTTGATGTCATCGATTTTGTCACTAATTATAGGTGCACAATCGACCCAACAACATGCAGCTAATGTATTCCGATCTGATTGCAAATGTGAAGCCAAAGCGCGTAGGAAATGTGTTTTGCCGACACCAGAATTGCCGGAAAAACAAAGGCCACCGAAATATCGAAGCCGTGGTTGAATAGGTGGAGACGCAGCTGGCAGGGTTTGGGAAGCGCCGTTCAAGCAAGTGCGAAGTCTTGACAATGATGCGGCCAATTCTGACGGATATGCTGAGCACGATTGTGGTGGACGGGTCACATCCACTTCGATGTTTGGTATACTGATTTCACCAACGCATGTAATGTTGAAGGAAAGGCGGCCACGCCCGTATAATATAAGTGGTTCCTCAACGCGGATGCACCAGCTCTGGCCGCTGATATCAGTTATAATAGCATCGGGGTCAAGTACAATTATTTCTTGTTCGACCTCAATGGCAACTTCCCCCCGAGTGGTGCAAGTTTCGCTGGCGTGAACATTTAACGCAGGTATGGATTGCGTGTCTGCAGCGTCAATTTGGTTTGGCAGAGATTCCAGAGCCGAGATAATAACGGAGTCGAATCTTTGAAGCCCTAAGCGCTCTCTCATGCATGCTCGCATTTGCACATGACCGGGAGGACAGTTCCTCCAAGATACAGCTTGTGCCATCGCCTCCTTCTTTCCAAACCGAACATGTACGAATGTGAAAAGTCCCAGGTTCGCCATGACCTCTGGAGGCACCCCAATACACTGCTGGCTGATATCGTGAGTGCAATGATCAACGCGGAGACGAGCAGAGAACACAGATCTTGGAGACGATGGGGGAGCAAGAACCCGCTTTACGAAATTAACGGATATTGCAGTATTTTTTCCAAGTCGAATACAATCAGAATCAGAGACTCCATGGTTTGAAAGAACGCGAACTCGAACCACAGTCTGTGCATGAATCCACAGGGGTACTGTCAAGCCGGGTTGTACAACATCAACCTGGTTTAATATCTGCGCTTCCAATTGTCCAGCTAATAATATAATCAATGTCGTAAGATCGAAGGCCAGAACACGGTGTACCTAATGCGTAAATTATTTCGCAATCATCAGCGCTTTCAGGTTCAACGCAAAGCGTCGGGCAAATCGGGACAGACAGGTATTTTCTGACGCAATTCTTCATCGAACAGCGAAGTAAAAAGGGTGACAGGACTTACTGTTGTGATGAGACAGTGACTTGTACATTCTCAGGAATGTGGACAGATTTGGCAAATACTGCAGACAGCTCAATACAATTACCTGTTGGACATGGCCTCAACGTCGATGCTCCAAGAAATAAACTCCTATCATCCCAGCTGATCAGAACAGGAATCGATCCCGTCCAGGAAATAGGAACAGCGGATCGCATCTGGCTAAACCATGGCTCTGGGATGAACGCATGGCAGGATCGGACAGATCCATTCCATCGTACTAATAGTGCTTGCGTTGAGTTCATTGATTAAATGTGTCGATCTCGAACTGCATTACAGCAAATATGATCACGATTAACACTTTGCAAGTTCCGCAAGGTTTTGACTGTGAACGTAAGTCCGTCAAGGTAGCCTAAGTGGGGGTAGCCCATTCTAAGCCTCAACCTTGCTGTTTCTTAATCGCTGGAATTTAGCTGACATGCTGCACTTTCAATTTATTCTCCGGTTAGGGAGTTGCGGTAGCAGAAGTTCTAAACTGGCAGCAGTTTTTTTTGCAACATAATTTTCAGTCAAAACAACTCAAATCAAAAACAGGATATCAGAATCCAGGCGTTCTTAATCTTTGTCATGTTCCTCACATGTTATGTATGGGCATTTAACAGTTTCAACATTACGTTTTTAGGCATTTTTTATTGCATAACGTTTGTAACTTTATGTAATCAAGGATGACCTTCCAAGAATTTTTCATCGTATGAATTATTTAATGGGTTCGAATTATCCCCGGACCCATGCATGTAACTGTGATTTACGTCATATTCGAGGTGTCTACGTCCACAGACAGGTTCTGTAGAAATTCAGTCATAGGTGTGTACGACTTGTCGAGAGGATGGGTGGTGACACGAAGTCACAGCCCATGTACCCTAAATATCAGATTTGATCACCAATGGACCAGGATCCATCCCCCCGGGTGCAAAGTCAGATGGTAACAGAAACTGATCCCGGCATGTCCATAGTCCTAGAGATAGAGTGGCTACTACATACTTGCACGATCGTTACCAGGCCAGTGAGGTTGACACCCCCAACTGGGCACAAGTGACAGGCCCTCGCCTTGATCCATACGATAATGATACCTGATTATGCCATTCATTGTGTATAAAATCCCAGGATGATCACGTCGATATCTTTCAACAACGGGCACATGTCGCCGAGGTCTATTCCTTCTAGCATAGAGAGCAGTAGCGACGAAGAGGACTTTGAGGAAATGGTCAGACTGGGCAACTCCCGACCCATAGTGCGCCCGAATCGACCTGCCGAAAACTGTGTCACCCTCATGCGCGCCGCACAGTTAGCCCAAGCATCCGGCGCCAATAACCAAAGCAAAGAAAAACTTCGTCAGGTCACTGCATGTGATTTATTAAAAGCTGCTAAAATGGCCCAAGCAGCAGGAGGCAGTCCCAAAATGTCTGGTCAACCAGACGTTTGGAACGAAACATTCCGTCAACCTTGCATCCCAACCGCTTCTTTAACTTCGCATTCGATACAAGCTCCTACGCCATCGACTGATTCCTTCCGACATAGTCCCAACACGAATATACCTGGCAACGTTTCTGAAGATATCTTTCATCTTGAGAAAGCATTTCAGACTCTGGACTCCATGACTCTCGTGAATCGGCTTACAAGGATCGACGGGATCGATCCTGAGACGGCGCTGCACGTTGTTTATGAATATTTCCGATTTCTATCGCTGATCATTCGGTGCAATGACTGGCACGTAACTCGTGTTCGTCCTTCCCCACTTGTAGATCTCGCCTGGCGTCACCATATTCTAGACACGAACAGGTATTCATTGGACTGCCAAGCTATTTGCGGCCGCTTTATTCATTACTGTCCTGATGCCGATATGGACGATTTTAGCTCTTCTAGAATTCGCTATATGCAAACAACGTCACTTTACAATCGTGTATTTGGAGATATTCCTTCAACGATATGGCCCGCTGCTTTTCAACTCTATCCATATGAGCAAAGGGAGACACATGAAACACGAAACCAAAGTCCCCCGGATACGTTCAACGCTCCTAATCATGACATAATTGAGCTCATCTGCAAGTTCCCAACTGGTCCACCTGTCACCATTTTTGTCGAGTCTGAAGGTTTGGTAGACCAAATTTTTCGGGTAATCAACTGTTGGGGAGGTGTCCGAAAGGAAACTCATGTTGCCTTACTTGATAATGAAGTGCTGGACGTTAATCAACATTTCAAAGATTATGGAGTTACATCGGGATCGGTTATCGACATTGTTTTCTCGGGTTCTGGTAGATGATATCAATCGAAACTAGAATAATCAAAGATTTGCCTCAATTCTCGTTGCTATTGCATATATTTATATAACTAGATCATGCACATAACCTGTTATTAAGTAATACATCAAATCGGAAATAATTTAACAATGTCGACCTGAGGTACGCTTGTTAAATCTGCCGTTCAACATTAATGGAAAAAGATGGTAGCTCACCTACCGGTGCTCATCCAGACCCTGTTCGAAATGCATTTCGGGTATTCTCGTATAGCAAACCCTGCTTGGAGCGGGCACCTATTCCATGTCCAGGATACCTTAAACCTAGCAGTTCAGTATTCTGCAAATTTGGAAGTATCATCCTTTTGATGACAAATGCCTGCATAGCATGGGTAATCAACACAGACGCAACAGTAACCCAACAATTTGACGATCAGACCGAACCAGGCAAAACAAGGTCCCTCATATTCTTTGAGTAAAAAGTTCGAAATGATAATCTTCCGTTTAGATCCTTATCAAATATCGATACGATATTGTTCGACGTAAACTCGTCAATACTGTTCCAGATCAAATGGTCTTCAGAAACCGATAGTGTCGTATATCTTGCAAGTGAACGATCTAGAATTCTGAATGCGCTAATGGCGCCAATGGAAGCAAAATTGAAGAAAACATACTTAAACGAACGCCTTTGTAAAAACACCAATGTAAGCCATAGCTCGCGATAGTTAGAACTTAAACAGATAACCTTTCTGAATTAGGAGCAAATTGAAGTACTTAACAGCACGAAGGATCGGGAAGAAGGTACCGAGGCAGAAGTCAAAACAGTGGGCTCAAACAAAGTCATTGTCCAAAATCGATCGTTAGGTCCACATAATTTGAAATTCCATAAGCCGGAGGTCGATTGCTTTTTTGTTTGACCGCATGCGTATTCAATTTATTTATAGAATCCAATAATGATTCAGGGTTACCTGAAAAAGCGAATACGAACAGGATCGATGTTTACCAAGGCATTAAAGGTCTGCATATCAGTCATGGATATTTCAGTTGATTCAATGTTCAATATAGACGGAGCATCGAAAATGGTTTAAACTGCAGCAGGTAAGGAGTATTATCGAAATTCTGAATAAACAAGCAATGAACTCAGATTTTAACAGGCAGTTCTCTCGGGAAGCGGCGCCCTGTTGCAATGGAGTGATAGTCCAGACAGCAAAACGTGGAAATCTATCGTGGTTGTTGGACTGGAACCAATTTCGTCAAACCCGCTTGATTTAGATTTCAAGACGCTTGATCCCAGCGCACCGGTTTTCTCGGCATCGGCCGAATCAGTAAAAGATTCGTTCATATGGAGGAACGCCTTTCCGATACACCCGTAAATAAATAGATTCGATAAAAAAAGCCTTGAAATTCTCTTGACTGAGCGCGTTACCCATTGGCCCTATATAAGTTGGCGGCACTGTTGTCGTTCTGTTTGCCCCAGTTGGAGAACGTGACGGACTTTACTCGTACTAATCGGCATCATTGACCACAACTCCAGCCTGAAAAGTCGTTAGGCTCCGTTGCATAGTTCAATTCCAGGGGTAGCTGCGGTCGCAATTCAGTGAGGATGGTAAGTTGATGTGTGAGCTGCATCACTTTCGTCTAACATGCTGTAATTTCTGTTTGTTCAGGATTGGAAAGGGCAAATTTTTTGCGAGAGGGTCGGCATGTTTGTCGTATTTCTTTCTGCTGTAGGACAATACCCCATTCCCCCAAATGAGTGTAAAAATTCGATTAACTTAGGTTATCGGTTTCATAATCGGGCTCGTCTGTCAGAAACTATCATATTCGGTTTACACAGTTCTAGGAGGAACTGCTGTATCTGCTGTGGTTAGTCCAACTATGCACATATCAATGCGCCCTCAACCAACGCTTTATAGTTATGCCTGCCAGATTGGCCAATGTATAATCGTAATCCGCTTCCATTCCAGCCGGTCGCCGTTGCCGCACCCGTAAAGAAATCAAAATGATGTGTTACTTTTTATCAGATAATATAAATGCCTGTTCTGATCCAACATGCAATCGTTTGCGTAATCTCAAGTGCACTGATCCCGCAAAAATACACGTTTTTTTGGATATTGGAGGTGGGAAACTGAACCCAACGAATTCGTGGCAATAAATGGGAGAAATAGTACTGGGTTTTGCTATCTTCATCGGTATAGTGTCGTAAACTGCTGCCATGACCTGAACAAGGCGCGAACTACTCTGTCCGAAAAGAGATATGGCCACAGCACGGTCCTTTATCGCCATAATTTCAGGGGCGGCCTATTAACTGCGCATGATTGACCCGCGTTTGGGAAAACTGAGCCAGGATTCCTATTTTTTTCATTGACAGGCTGGACTAGCGGCTATCGATAGATAAGAGGTATACAGTAGCGTTAGGCTGCTGTAACGACATTATGTCGTGTAAATGTGGTGGAACCGATATCGAATATAATCATAGTCGTGGTGATTCAACATGCATGTCATGTGGTGCTGTTTTATCTGAAAACCAGATCGTGACCGAGTTGGGATTCGTGCAAGATGCCGCCGGAAGCAACTCGATGGTTGGTCAGTTCGTGCCGGCTAATGGCTCGACACAGCTTGGAGCTGGAGCTAGGCAGCAAGGATCGAGTCTTATGTTTGGCACAGAATCACGTGAGGTGACATTATCTCGAGGCCGTGTTAAGATTCAACAGGTCGGAAGTTCAATCAAATTCCACAAATAACCAACCAATAACTTGGTCGGCCAATAGATTGCCATGTCGCTGCAGATGACTCGTCATCATATAGATGCAGCCCATAGGCTCTTCATGCTCGCTGTCCAGCACAACTTCATTCAAGGGCGGAAAACGGATCATGTTGTTGCTGCATGCCTTTATATAGTATGTAGACGGGAGAAAACTCAGCATTTGCTTATTGATTTTTCCGACGTTCTTCAAGCGAATGTCTATATTTTGGGTACTGTTGATTTTCCGAACAATCGTCGTTTTCCCATTATCCTCTTAGGCAAAACATTCATGAAATTCATAAGGGTGTTAAATATTTCCATGCCGATCATCGATCCGTCGTTATTTGTACATCGATTCGCATCGCGTCTGGAATTCGAAGATAAGACGCACCTGGTAGCAATGACAGCACTTAGACTTGTGTCCAGAATGTGCCGAGATTGGATGTCAATTGGTACGTTGATTTGTACTAGATCGCTTCGCGGTGTTCGAATGAGCTTTGTCTAGGACGACGACCTGCTGGTATCTGCGGGGCGTCACTAATTATCGCAGCCCGGCTTCATGGCTTTCGACGATCACAAAAGGAAGTCGGAAGGGTGGTAAAAATATGCGAAGCGACGTTAAGGAAGCGAGTTATGGAATTTATTGAGACCCCTTCGTCTGAGCAAACAGTCGCTGAATTCAACGTATCCGCTGATGATTTTGCTGAGGAAATGGACCCTCCATGTTTCAAAAAGGATGCACAAGATGCATGCGCTGCTATTGGTGAAGAGGAATTGGAATTGGAAAAAGATGTACAGAAGGATATCGATGATGAAATGGACGAAGCGTTGAATTCATCAGAAATGCGAAACCTTGAGAATGAGTTCAGCCCAGGTTGCATGACTTCAAAGTCCAAGTGTCCGCAGCCTCCCCCGCCAGTAGCTGTATGTCTTACTGAATATTTTCTATTTCGCTTTGGTAATCAATATGTTAGGCATCAGGTGGGGTCCCAGCCCCTTTGTCAACTCGGGGAGTTGGTCTTGAGAACCAGACAGATCCGAACACTGATGGAAACGATGGGTCAGTAACAGTTACTGTGGATGAGAACGGCAAGACTGTGACCGAAGAAAGTATTTCGGATTCTTCGGACGATGAAGAAGTTTCTCGCATGGTTCTCTCACATGCCGAACAAGAATGCAAAGAAAGAATATGGCTTGATATTAACAGAGAATATCTACAAGAACAGGTAACAACTACTTTGATGCTGCAATCTTCACGAAGACGATACTGAGAATTAATCTGCAGGAAATCAAGAGGAAATGGGAAGAAGATCAGATCGCGATGGGTATTGAACCAGAATCCATTAAGCGTAGAAAGAGGAAAGCCAAGGCAGCTGTGAGTAGCGAACTCTGCCGAAAAACAATTCATGCTGAGTATTTTTCATTGAAAATCCTTAGGAAGGTGCGAAAACACCAGCAGAAGCCACAATGAACGCGTTGTCCAATAATAGGGTATCATCTAAAATTAATTATGATGTCTTAAAAAATCTCTTCGATCCATCATCATTGACCGATAATACGAGTAATCCATCTAGTTCTGCTGGTCGGTTAACATGCATGTATTTTTGCCGCAGCAACGTTGCTAATGAAAACTTCTCTAGATGTGGCACCTCATGATGTTGCGGCCGATGAAGATTTCATTGATGATAATGATTTTGTGGACAACGACGAGCACGATACAGACCTCGTTCATGAAGAATATGATGACGATAATGAACCTGCTGGCGATTATTTTGATGATGATTAGTAAATGTTATTACGTCATGGATTGATGGTGCAAGTAGATGAAATTCTATCTAGAATCTTCTTTTAGCGTGTTCTCCAGAGTTTTGAGCTATAGCTTAGTCGTAGCACATGTATCCATCCGAGAGATGAGAGCCGGTAAATTTAAATAACAACATTATTCGGAGAGTCCTCCTAACACTAACATGTTCTTTGATGATTGGATTGTGTTACATAATCCAATCAGCAGTTTTCAATAACAAGAGACGGTTAAGATGAAGGTTGAAGCGGTATAGAGTATTTTCCATGGGAGCAGTATCAGTATGCACATCACAGGCCATTGCCACCTTGTCCATATCGCCTGTCCTGAGTACGTCAACGTGGAATGATTGATGTCGATTCCATATGTGAAGGAGTCCAGCTTGGATTGGCAAATAGCCGTGCATTGAAAGCATTCACCCATCGATTTAGCAAACTATTATCACAAACAGCTGCAGACAAAAGGGGCGATGCAATTAAGCCATCTGATTCAATATCTATCAAATGTACATCCGAAATTCAATTACATAATCAACTACGATCAGAGGTTGCCAAGCTCTATGGGCTTTTACCAGAGCTGGTCATTTCCAGATTACTGATACATTGTGGCCATCTCCTGCTTAATGTAAATCAGGTTAGTGCCATATCGCGATGACATATCGCTGGTTAATGGTCCCTATATCATAGAATGACGTCGCTGATGGTGTTTGCTTTCAACCATTAACCCAAGCTCCAAATGACCCTGGAAGCGAATCATCTTCAATCAAATCCCAGGCGTATTTCGGGCGGGCTCAATGTGCGTTCAAGACAACTATGATACAGGACCCTAAACTTCTCTATCGCAGCAGCGTCGACAAGGCCGTTAAAGCTATGGACATGATCCAGGTGCCTTTGTTGCTAGGATTATTGCCAGCAGTGTTGCTGAAATTATTGATCAGACTGACATGGGTCGTGTGCTGAAGGAGGACGATTCCGAGTCGTTATGTTGGATAATTCATAATGGATCTATCCATCTACACAATATGAGCCAGATATTATTGCTCCAGGGTCATACTCGTGATGTTATCCCATACATCAATTGGTGCATTTTGGCAATGGAGACATGCCTCCCTTTATGCTCACCAACGTATCTCTCATGGAGAATCACACTCTATTCTTCTGTCGCATCTGCCTTCTTCCAGCTCAACGACTTTCAGGCCATTTCTGCCGTTATAGAAAGGGCACTCAAAAAAGTAATGTCATTGTGAGGCCACTTTTAGCACATGAAATCTTCTGACAAAGAGGCAATACAGGTCAATGAATTACAGCTGTGGCTTGAAGCCGATCTTCCTATACCATTATCAATTCGGACCATCATTGTATCAGCTAGATCTCGTATCAGCAAGATTGAACTCACGATGAAGTATGCAACGGACCAGGCCAAAATCAATGAAGCTATTGAAAAAGGAAATTATCAATCGACGTCTGGCAAGCTTCGTGCAGTTATTTCAACTATGGCAGCGATTCCTTTGCCAGATCTAAATTATCAATCAACACATGAAGATAAAATCACCAATGCGTTAGAATACGCCATTATCCTGGTATGTGTCGTGAAGCCATTTTCAACTTGTATCCCAGTGGAGTCAATACATGGATCAGATAAAATCGTGCAACGGCGCGAGCGATGGAACCAATCCCTCTGCGGTTGGTGAATTCACATCTGATTCAGGTTCTGGCCATTTTCATTTACCACTCAATTACAGTATTTTGAATGGCAATTTCGTAGATGGTGAATGTTGGATATACCAATCCCTTCTAAGGTTGTGTGTTGTTTGGGGCCGCCATAAGGCATTGAGTGATATTATCTCTCTTATCCCAAATCGAAGCATTGCAGCCGTTAAACCAATGCTACTTCTATCTCAGCTTTCAATATTGGCTTTGACCATTGCTAATGTTGATAGCGTCTGGGAAGAGAAGGTAATATTTTAACTACTGCCATTATGCTTTTTGACTTTGTTGTTAATAATTGTGCTGTAGCTGAAGAGTGTCACTGGGGATTTATTATCGTTAGGCGACCTCCCATATCCTGATCTCGCTAATCGGGCATTTGTCATGATCTATCGGGGATACATATCTCGTATGTTATATCAGCCAATACCAGATAAACAGGTCCATTCAACGATCCCCCAGCTCGTATCATGTCTCAGCAGAATCTTTTTATTACAGATAGGATCACATCCATCTGATCCTTCACCGGAGTCGTGTTCTGTATTCGTCAATATATTCCTAATATGGATCAAATCATCTCCGGATGATCCCATGCTCATATCTCAAATGGCGTTAGAACTGGTATTGTTGGACATTCAAATCCGTGTGACACTTAGATGCATAATAAGTTGATTGTTTGGCAAAGGCGTGCCGTCCTATGTCTTTTGACATCCTTATCAAGATCATATCGGGGGCTCTTCATATTGTATATGAATATCGATCTTCTAGATGCTCTCACCTGATTCCTAGCCATTCGTTGCGGGTTGATTTATTGGCAAATAATGGGCCTGGTCAACCCGATTCTTATCACAACACAATTACATGTCTTCATGCTGACTTGTTGATGGCGTTATATCGAGCGAAAATCGCGTCCGGGCCTCTGTTCCTTAGGTCTGTTATAGACGAAATTGGCCAGGATCGGCTATCAAAATCTTTATTCTGGATACAGTTAAGCACCGTAAATAAGTCAGATAAGGTGCCATTGTAATTGCACAGATGATGGGTTTCTTATNCTGGTCAACCCGATTCTTATCACAACACAATTACATGTCTTCATGCTGACTTGTTGATGGCGTTATATCGAGCGAAAATCGCGTCCGGGCCTCTGTTCCTTAGGTCTGTTATAGACGAAATTGGCCAGGATCGGCTATCAAAATCTTTATTCTGGATACAGTTAAGCACCGTAAATAAGTCAGATAAGGTGCCATTGTAATTGCACAGATGATGGGTTTCTTATTGGGTCTAAATGTAGTCGATAACTCGGCTCGCTCGAGCTCAAACATTATTGCTAGAGCATGATGAGGCCATTTCAGCAACTGAGGCAACCTCGCACAAAGAGGGGGAGCAAGCCCTCCGCTTGGCCTGGATTACAAGAAGTTCTATCGGGTTATATATCGGTAGTGAGAGCATCGATATAGGTGTTGGATGGCGAATATATGGGAAGGACATCAAATATGGAGTCAATGTCACCACCAGTGATGTTCAGTTGAAGGGGTTAGGAATCGACCTGGAACCTGGCCAGATTCACCAGCCAGTTATTATATCAGGACTAAGCCCCAACACATCCTATGTATTTGCTCTTCGTCCAGGCCCATCGTAATAACGGTCACTGTATCAAACATTGACCTGACGTTTGTGGATTCAGATCGCATATGGGCCCTGTGTCGCATCCATATACTTCTTCGTTCCCTATTCCAGCTCCTCTTTGCTGGGCATATCTGAGCCAAGCTGCCTTTCAGCTCGGCGTCAAAGATATTGCTCGGTTCGCTGCTCATCGTGCAATTAGGGAAATATCATTTGAGGTAATCTCATCATGAGTTAGGCGCTATATAGCTTCGTGAACCGTACAGTACTCGTGTATCGCCAACCCGCCACTCACTGTATCACCACTGTTATGCATGTTTACGTTGCCGTTTTTCACTGTGGACCGTCCCCAGTTACATCACTGATACATTCATCATGATGCCTGCTGTATCATCTATCATAGAGTAACATGGTTGCTATGTTACTAATGTGATGTTCCTGTTGTATGTGTGCAGAGTGTGGGGACTCAATACACTCCATCATATCATGATCACATCCCATTCCGAATTTGGGATCAACACGCTCTATCGCGATCGCCTGCACAATTCGTAAGAGCTGTATCGGTCGCAGCGCATGTAATATCCTCTACTCATCCGATACCAGCTATATTGTCCAAGTAGTACGTCATTTTTGCTCTACTTCAATTTTTAACGAGATCCCTTTGCAGACCGTCAGTACATGTCAAGCCTATTGATCACGGTGAAGAATACCTGTTGGGGCAGGCCCAGTATCTTCTTTTGTCCATAGTAGCTTCATCATCAATCAACGATGTTCATCAGACTCTGGAAACTTGTTTGCTTATCTACAGAATTCTTTGTCCAATATTGCATCTACCATCGTCGTTATCTATATCCATTCCTACTCTCCAATACATACTACAGGTTGGTATACTTGTTTATCAAACTGAACTTCATAGAATTTACCATTAATACAGGTGGATAAGCAACATTTCACCCAGGCAATTCTGTCAATAATCCCGCGATTATCCTATGCTATTTACTTGATATATGATCAATATCGCCAATCCAATATGTTTCTTGACAAATCCCAACTCAGCATCATTTTCTCTTTGAAAACTGCTGAATCCAAGGCTCTTTACTCTGTATTATCACGGTCGTCGCTGTTCAAAGATATGCTCCCTATTCCAACTGAAACCGATACAAATCCTGATCAACTTCGACTTCTCCAGCAAACCGATTTATCATCGATTAAATCCGTGTCCGACTTCCCGCTTATTGTACGAGTTTTGCTATGTGAAAAGGCTTTGCATGGTGGTCAGGTCAATCTGGCGTTGGAATGGATCCCTAAACCAGCTCCAGGGGATCTCACAGGTCCAAGCGATAAATTATCAATATATTCCACATCAGCTATGATCCAAGCTTTGTGCATATGGTGTTCACGAGAACCGCCTTCTTCACCAACTTCCCTTTTAGGGTGGGAATGGGAATCTTATCGTCACATCGACTTGTCACAGTTCGTTGCGGATTTAGACAAAGCATCACCATTGGGTTCCTCGCCAATTATCGGTATGTTCCTCAATCAGATACATATCGTTACTCTATGGTCTCACAAAGTAAGCAGGGCTTGATTTCTGGAATGCAATAAGTTCATCAGTTGATTTGGCGTATAAGTCGGAATCATGGACGCAATTACAGCAAACATTGCGAATCGTGGCTAATGCGATCATACAACATAACCACAGTCCCCAACGTATTTCGAACCTTTCTCCAATGTTATCATCGATCATGGATCATGTTCTAAGCATGATAGAATGGTTCAAAACTCATCATCAAAACGATGTTGTTCAGGCTGATTTGATTCGACGCCATCCCATTCATCTATCATATGGCTTGCGATATTCGTCTTGTCACGACCTAATTGCTCAAGATGAATGGCTGTATTGGCTATGGTTTATACCCATTCCAGATCTTGATCTTAATTTGATATATATCATATTTCAATGGACCATATGGACGCTGTTTTATTCCCGTTCATGGCAAACTTTAGTAGATATGTGTGATAGATTTGACAGTAACACTCAGGTTAGTAACTGTGGTCAAAGTCGGTGCTCACGATTGTTCACCAATTTGCTTATCTGTTTTGTAGTATTACTTTACGGTCCACCACATGCATTATACAATTTTCGCCCAGACACAGCTTTACAATCAGGCAAAAGCACTCCATGGCCAGGCAATGCTTGAGCTACAGCAAGCAGATGCCTCCATCGAGCAACATCGACAGGAGAGTGCTAAACGTCGAGCTCTAAAGAGGAGTCGTCTTGGAAAAAAAGAGGAGGATGATAAGTAAGAGGTTCGAGGTGATCTGGTTCACCTTGTAACAATATTGACAGGTTGTCGGTGTTGGTGGAGTCTCATGAACGTATTAGGATGGAGTTACAAAACGTCTGTGATAATGCCAAAAAGAGATTGAATGGTGATGAGACCAGGTTGAAGAGGTTCAAAAATAAGCTCGATGAAGTGGAACGAGATCGGAGTTTATGCCTGAAAAGGCTAGATCATGTCAGACACCAGTTTTTTACGGCGATGGAACAGTTTAGGGATAGTAATTTGAAGGATAACAACCCCGACAATCATCATAACGAAATGGAGTTGGTAATCGGGCAATATGAGAAAGTCGTTGAGTTGGCGCGGTCTAAGCAAGAATCAATAATATTATCCCGATCGCTGCTGGATCTTGGTAATATATTAAGTTATTTGAGACGTTTTGAGTCAGCACGTCGCACATGGTAGCTATTCGACAGTTACTCAACTATATTTGGGTTTTTACATGCAAAAGTATAGGGGCCTAGTATTGGAGTCACTATCAATTACTGCTCGCATGCATCCCAACGATTGCAGAGCAATCCTAAGCCGTATAGGCTTCTGGAATTGTATTTATGGGTCAATATCTCACTACCGAATCAGCATTTCCGGAACTGATATGTCGATAAAAAGCAGATCGGCAGAGGTTTTACATGATCCGGACAGTCGTTTCAATCACGGTTTTAATGTCTTAACTGCACAGATATGCTGTGTTTTGGCGCTTTGTCTCATATCTATCAGCTCCATCAACGCTCATCAGTTAATTGACCTCGTTCTGACGAGCCAATCCCCTAATCCTGTATGTCTCTTGAATATCGATAAATCACATCGCTTCTAAATCAACCAATGTTAGATATTCCCCGGTCTTGATCTAGTCCATACACCTGATCGGCTCCACATGTCGGACTACATCAAGACATTCACGTTCGCAGTTCATCAAGTGTTATATGATAACAATCCATTATACGCCCTGGCTCCTCTTACCGTCCTTTTGGACGCCTGCCGTTGCAACTATACATTGACTGCTACAGCCTTGGTTTTGAAGGTTTATCACAAGAGACTAGACGATGATGTGCTAATCCTTTGATAGGCTCAGGTATGCCTGGCATTAGGCGAACTCTCTGAAGCAATAGACATTATCATTCGACTTATCAGAACTCCGATTGCTTCATCAGATGTGTATTGGAGAATTGGGTCAACATCGTCATCGTCTTCACTCTCCTATCCTATTTGGAATAATGAGGCGATCTTAACCGATAATGCATCATGCATTCAGGCTGTTGAATCTCTGGATATACCTGAAAATGCCTTGGATATCATCAAAACAGCGTATATGGGTTTGTTATCATGGATCGGAAATCAAGGGCCTGTCTCTTACAAGCAAACTGACAAAATTAAGTCATTGGCTGAAAAAATGCCCAATAGTGAGGTCACAAGGGTTCTTCTCAATTACATTCCTGATCCTTCTTATTTTAGATATTGAATCTAGGTTAATATTAGCTCGATGGTATTATGATCTGGGACTATACCAGGACTGCAATGCAAATTGCCTTCAAACCCTATCTCAAAATCCATCACCTCCTATGTGGTTCAAGTGCCGATCGTTGCAAGCTGATGCGCTCATAGGGCTAGGAAAATATCAACACGCTACAACTGTACTACAGTCCATTATCGATACGAGTCCTCGATTCAATGAAAAACGAGTTCGGAACAGGTCGAAAATGTTGTTAGAAGAATTGTCCTCGTGGGAAAAAGACTTGGATCACGCGATTCAGAACATCGAGTCAATTGTCGCGGAAGATGACATGTTTGAACAAAATGATGCCCTGCTACTGTTATCGTCAATGCTTTTATCTCATGACAGTGAGTACAAATTTTTTTCAACTAAAAATTCGGTTATTTTTTATCTTTTTATGCTTGGTTTTCATCCGTTGAATATATAGTCAGTTTAACCAGGTTTGTCTTCTCAATAGGTCCGTCAGATCGAACACGAGCATTGAGTCATTTGCAAACAGCTCTATGTGCATTAGAGGACAAAGCAGATATGTTGCGGTTATCGTCTCGAATCAACCGATATAGTCCTGTTATTCGCTGTTTAGTACAAGTTCATGTATACATTGCTGAAGTTCATCGAAGAATGGGAGATTTATCTTCCGCACGATTATCGGCTAGTATGGCAACTCGTTATCGAACACTGTTACCATCACCCGATTCCTTTCTCGATTGGCAGGTTCCGGTCTAATCAAAAGTGTTGTATCACTATGAATGGTCATCTTTCAATTTTCTCAGGTTCTTTCTCTTCAAGTAGAATTGTCTTCCGTTCCCGCTGTTGGCATAGCTGTTGAAGCGATTAATATCGTCATCGATACAGATCATAATCCTAGGTTTGCAGTAACCAAAACCTGCATTTCGCGTCCAGCTGACTCGTATCGCAGGCGATTAGTCCCTTCCCTGATTGCATTGTCACGACAATTTTCCAGTCCATCATCGGTTTGTCGTATATTGATGATGGCAGGAACTGTTTCAGACAGTGAGGTGGTTCTCTACCAGGAAATGTTCGAAGTAAAACCTTTAGTAATCATGCTTCCAACTGGGACCTAATTAATGATGGCTTCCTAGATGGGGGATATAGTGACACCTGTTGATAAGTTGGATCCGGCATTATTGCGATATATTCGGGAATCGGCAATAGAGTTCAACATCGAATCAAGACGTCAGTGTCGGGAGATCGATGATTCGATGCTGGAAAGTGTGAGAAAAGAAATTCAAAAGGTACTTGGAACTTCTTTCTTGATGCATCAACCAGTTAACGGTGAGCAGCCGACTACGTTGGACGTAGTTCAAACTCTACTAGTTCTCAGAAATCAGGAGTGTACAGCATATCGCGAGAATCGCACCAGATCACGATATATGCAGATATTGCATTCTTTTCTGAGGGAATATCTTCCAACATATCGCACAAGATGTTGCATTCCTAAGGTCAGTAGCTCCAGCTTCATCAATTACACCTTCTTAACCTGATCTGTTTCTTCTTAGATTGACGACACTCTGCTGAAATCATTTTCGGAATCTCTGGAGGCATCTGCGATTTGTTTTTGTTGGATTCGGTCATCGGTCAGCGTTGGGCGTATTGACCTGACGATAGCGTGCTGCGACATAGTTAAACGTATCACTTGTAACCAATATGATGTCGGTCAGGTCTATGATCTGGCTGGTTCAACGAATTTGGAGCTTGCCAAGGAGGTTGGTTCACCATAGATAGCCTGTGTAGACCTGAGTACTTAACCATCACAGGGGAATTCGGAGTGTGATGTTGATAAGGCGTTCGAGTCAATACTGTTATCAATCAGGACGGCACTCAATATTTGTGTTAACGCTGCAGTCAGCGAGCAATCACCGTTACCTAAGACAGCCAAATCTGCCTTGTCCATTCAAAAACTATTTAATATTGATGGAGTAAGGTATGTTGACGATGCAGATCTGGCGGATGCATTCCGAGCTATAATTCAGTAAATTGCAAGTTCTGATACCGCCTCGTTTCGCTGCCCAATTTGAGCGCACAATTGTTTTGAACCGATCAGTGGCAAATAAAGTACATGACAGATATGAACTACCGCGCGACTGTAGAAACATAGCCAGTCAGCGTGGCTATGGCTTCAACGTTACAGCAGTGAATTCCATCATTCTGATATCGACCTGATTGCCAAGTGGTGAAACATGTAGCCTTACGTGACGAGATAGTACATTACATCCACCTCATCGTGTGTAATGTGTCATCAGCCCCGTCTACGCCACACACTTGGTAATCCTATCGTAGGCAACAAGAGTTTTTTTCAGGGAAAACGCGGGCCGAATGCATCGACACAAAGCTTGTGTCGATTGGCAAACACAAGCAACTATTGACACTCTGTTTGGAGGAAGTGCTGAACTGGCGTGTATTATCGTATACTAAGGTGAATACAACGCTGGCTGATGACCACAATTACTCCCAGTGATGGGCATGGCCATTGTTCGGTCCAATGGTGTCGACACCAGCTTCATGCCCTTGCCCATCCATGTGTGGGTTGTGGAGGCTCTCATAGGTGTGTCCATGGTCCAGCATACTTCCGAAGTGTTCGTGGGCTGGCGCATCTTCATCGGCAACGTGGTGAGTTTCCACGATTTCTTCTTCAACAACGTGTTTGTCGGTTGGGGTCAGAATGTTCTCCTCAAAGTCGCGAACGTCAAGATCGTTCTGGGGGTTGTGAGCGTGGTGATGCACCTTCTCATGCTCCAAATGGGTCTGGAATCGTTCGTCGTCGATGTGGTCATACTGAGGGAGAATCATGTCAATAAACGGAATGGTGCTCGGATAACAGAGCGACAGACCTGCTTGTTGTTGTGGAGAAGATTGCCATCGGTATCAGCATGAAATTCGTTCTGCGACTTGTGGTATCCATCAACGTCACCGTCGTGGTAATCGTCGTGGTCGTAGTCACCACCATAATCGGCGACAGCGGCGCCGATCACGACAACGGCTAGGACCAGGAGTGAGGAAGAGATTGGCGACATGATGTGATTGACAAAGAGAATCGAAAAGGGATTGCTGATTGATGAAGGCTTTGGTTCGAGATGGAGATTTCAAGAATGAACCATGATGGGGAAAGGTCGCAGGACAAACCATCGGAATTCTGGCGACGTCAACGATGACTCAACTCAATAGCGTCGCGAAAAGGTCTAGATGAATCACCACCGTCCAGCCCTAGTTCCGATCAAATATCGACACGTCAATCTCTGCTTCCACTGTCCTGCCCAATTTCAGGCTCTTGTTCCGCAGTCAGGCAAGCAATGACTCAAAACCAACGCAAAAAATCGATCAATTGAGGCGATGCGAAAGGGGTTATAATAAATGAGAGCTATGGTAATGCGACCCGATAGCAATAATAGGAATGAGCAATCTGATGACAGACAACAGTAACTGAGGGGGAAAAAACAAGCAGGCTGTATTCGATAAGAACGATAAGATATAACTGAATACTTGGGGGGTGATAAGGCCAATTACTGGGTTGAAAAGGCCAATTTCTGGGGGTGAAAAGCGTTTTCTGGTTCCAAGTACCATTGTTTCAACCATATCACAAGGGATTTCATTTGCTCATCTTATTGAGATGATGGTTTTGGTCATGAGGTCGGCGAACCTTCGTACCACAGTAGCCCAGGCGGTGAGGGACGTCGCTCAAGGCCAACAAAGTTTCTGGTGAAAAAACCAGTTACGCGCACGATTGCCTGCGAATTCGTTGGCATTTATCGTGTGATTATAGCGGATTTTTTCGTGTTTGTAATGAGGACCAGAAGAACAATGCCGCGACGAGAAAGAGATTATTCAACACGATGTTGGATACATCGCAGGATAGGGCGCGACATCTGGATCAGCCCAGAAATCATCTCGACTTTTTGAAAGGATTACGACAATTCCACAACCGCTACATCAACACATTCCTCCACCGAATGATTTAGATGTGTTTAATTGCTTACAGATTTACACGATTGCGGTTTCTCATTCTGGGTGCGAACCGCCTCAATAATCGCTTGGGTAAACGTGTATAAATCCCCAGTTCCACCAATATCGGCTGTCCGTTTTGACTTGTCTTTGATCCTGTTGAGGAGCGTTATGAGTCAGTTCCTAGTGTTTTCGGGAGATTTCCTTACACATGACGTAAGGCGGTCGATATCTGATTGGCCGCTTGGACCTCGCCAAGATGGTTTAGCATCATTGTCGCCGATAATATATGGGAGGTCGGATTGGCGAACCCTTTCCCGGCGATATCCGGTGCTGAACCATGAGCTGGTTCGAACAGGGCGTGTCGTTCACCGTATTGCCCGCTTGGCGCCAAACCCAACGACCCGACCAGTCCGGCTGCCAGATCCGATACCAGATCTCCAAATAGGTTCGGGCAGAGCAATATGTCGAGTGTTTGTGGCGACAGCACCATCTTGGTGCTGATCAGGGGAGAACAAGAATGAGTCGGCGGAAGTGCCATTTGAGGGATGATATGCCTTACAGGAGACTATCAGCGAGTTGATCATTCAATACCAACGATGGGTGTTCAGCCCCAATCTCCCTGGCGCATTTAAGAAATAACCCATCTGCCTTTGGGCACACATTCGCTTTGTGAACAACCGTGACGGTCCGACGATTGTGTTTCGTGGCGTAGTCGAAGGCAAATCTGGCGATCTTCTCACTGGCTCCTCGAGTGATCCGTTTGACGCCTTCGACTGTGTTGTCATCAACCCATGTCTCCTCTCCTGTGTATAGGTCCTATCGCGATCATGGTTTAATTCCCCGATAGCAGTCAGCGGTGTCGCTCTGCAATTGTACTTCCGTATTCTCCCGAATGACGACCAGGTCGATATCAGAGAAGCGGCTGTCGACCCCTTCAAGCGATTTAGCAGGTCGTACATTAGCGAATAGGCCGAACAACTTTCGCAATGCCTGATTCGCACTGGTGAACGACCTTCCTCCAATATTAACACGAGGATTAACACCAGGTGGAATGGTGATTGGCCCTTTGAAAATCACTTTATGCTGTTCGAATGAATCCAGTAAATCCTCATCCAGGAACCTCCCTGAATCAATGGTTGATATAAGCCGGTCCTGAAAAAGGGATTGCGTTGTTCAAAATGACCTGTCGCCATATAGTGATCTTGCCCAAATGGGTGCTCAATCCAGTTGATGCTGACTCCAGTCGCCTTGATAATATCGATAGATGCGTTAATACATTCAGGACCGATCCCATCTCCACGTAAAAGGACCCTGATCGAAATGGAAAATGTTATCCCCATAATAGAATACCGATAACGAAGGCGGCGAGATATATTACACTTGATGAGCCCCAGTCCCAAATCGCCGTCCAAAACCGGCACCAATCGATGGGGATATATTCCTCATGCAGCTAATCATGGCGATACCTGGTACAGTACCGTCCTGGTCACTGTATAGAAATCGGACACTGTGAGGGGTCTCTGGCGCTATCTACCTGTTACCGTGACGGTCTCAAGGAATGTGGCGCTACCTAACGTCTCAGGGCAAAACATGGTGTTGACATCAATCATGACCAGATGTAATGATCGTACACCCCCATCGGAATATATTGGACAATTGATTCCATTGGCCAATAAAATGCCAATCACAAAAAACCCAATACCCTTCGTGAAACGATCGCCTATTGACCCTGGTCATGGTCCACCTGATACTCCACCAATCTCTTCATGATTTTCCCGCATCATCCGAGAAGCAGACCAAGGTGATGTAATTATCGGCGAACGGCAGCTCAAACCCATGATTTGGAGGAACGTTGCCCCTGTAGACGGACCTGGCCGCGGTCACCGATCCGCAGTTTTACAAAAGCGATTTTGCCCCAATTGTGATCGACCTGGAAAATCCCCGAATTATGTCAGACGATGAGCAGGCTCAATCACCACCCATATCATGGAAGGAATATCTCGCTGATATGCAGAAGGAACCCGGCTCACGTAAACAGTTCAGGGAATTGCGCCAGACGATCAAGAAAGCCAGATCGTTCATGGCCCGTAAAGCGGTTCGCAATCTGAAAGCGGCAAAATCCCGTGTAAAATCCGATTCACCAGAGAACATCAGCGAGAAAGTTTCGCTGAAGCACGTTAAATCTGTTGAAAGATTTGAAAAAACAAAAATGCTAATCAAGGTGAATATTAGTGCCCGCATGTCCAAGAACCGCATTTCAGATAACACCAATATATATATATAGGCTTTAGATCTAGACCTAGCTGCAGTTGTGGCCATGTTGAAATTGACCGGGAAATGTGATGAAGCATCGGCAATATCAGCCGATCAAACAGCGGACCTCTCTGCAACAATCACGTCATTGCTATCGTCATCGGTTGTGAATTCCGTCATGCACCGCCTTTCCGGCAAGACTCCTCGCGACGATGATCACAGTCACGACATTTTGTCGCAAGACGAAAGCGACGACTCAGAAGACCAGGTTGACGACGTGGACGTATTACCTAGGAAAAATCGCCCGGGACAGCGCGCAAGACAGGCATTACTTGCCAAAAAATTTGGAAAATCAGCACATCATATTTCTAAACCGAAAAACTCTGCAAAGCGACCACAAATAACCGAACCCGTCGTTGATGAAGAAGTTCACCCGTCATGGGCGGCTGCCAAGAAAAGGAAGGCGGAATCGGGCGTAAAGTTCGGAGGAACCAAGATAACATTCTGAAGCAATTTCAACGTTTACACATAGAATACTTGAAAATACATTAAATTTAAAGGGATGGATGAAACAGTTCGTTTGAATTATTGGTCGGTTCGAGGAGAAGTGCAGCATGGAAATCTGACTGATTCGAAGGAACCGACGGTCTCTCCACAAGATGGACAATCGGTTATCCCATTGGACATGCACTGTCGACAACAGCATATACAGTTGCAAGGTGATATAATCACGTCCACTACGCGACAGTTGCATTTCTGACATTGGGGCGGGGCGCTTCGCAGGGCCTGTTCCAGAAACGATCGAGTACTTCGTAGTGCCCGTAATTGTCTGGTCTCGAGTTGGCGGAGCTGGAGGATTGTAAGGGGCACGTCAACATGACGGAAGTCCCCTAGCATTAATCGGAAATCGGCGGTTACTCTGGCAGATCGCAATGATTCAGCCAGTGCTGAGGCCCGAGCTGCCTCTAGCTGCTCCTGTAAGTGAACGTTAAGGTTCTCTGCACTGAGAAGGCGTGAACGCAGAACAACAACGGACCCATAATCTGCATGATCATCATCTTCTCCCCTTTTGTCATACGGTTCAGCATTGTCTACTTGGTCAGGGAGGAAACTGGGATTCGAAAGATCATCGCTATCCCTAGATTCGTCATCACCATGAGATATTATCCTGAACATGTCTGCCAGATCTTCATCATCGTCCAACTCCTCCTCCTCTTCCTCTTCCTCTCCAGGTGTAATGTCGCCAAAAACCATATCATCTCTCTGTATCCCGAACATATCGTGCATATCATCGCCCTCGATCATATACAACTCTTCATCAGGTGACGATAAATCGTCACCTGAGTGAGCTGGGTATTCCCCCTGCAACTGCCTTGCGTCTAAATCCCTTTCGGCCCTTCGTATATCTTGACGTTGCTCATCATATAGTTCGTTATCAGTAGGTAATTCATATCTGCAAACCGGGCAGGTATTCCTGATTTCAAGCCATAGCACAATACAATCGGTGTGGAATAAGTGCTGACAAGGCAGCTCCTTGACCTTTTGGCCTTGCATGAATCCTTCACGACAGACCACACAATCTTCCTTGGTTGTATCAACCGACGCTGTGGTCTCCAACAACGATTCAATGGCGGCGGAAGATGCCGGAGGAGGCCCGGACTCGTCAGCAGCGTCAGCGACTCTCCAAACTTGATAAACGAGGTCCACAGACGAACTCGAGGACGGCATCACGGTGGGGTCCAGTACTGGATCAATTGGCGAACGCGATACCTGAAACAGATTGCGTACTAGGTCGCTGAAGCGATGGTCGTCGGGTGGTTCAGGTGGATGTTGACCATTATTGTCTGATTGATCCGACATGATAATGACCCCGTGATGATCTGTACACCCCGTAGAGATAATAATACGAGTAACACAGACAGACAGACACACGACACAGGACGGGTCAGGCGGTGACTGCCCCCACTACACACCACCAGGGGAACAACTGCGCACAGCACTCTCACTCTCTCGTGTATTACTGTCCTGGACACCGTAGAAATGCGACAAACAATTCTGATTGGTCGGACATGTAGGTGTTGATATGCGGTGGTACATTGATGGCGGTTCCAATGATTTCACTTTTGTTGTTTGGAAGCTACGGAAGTTCCACAAGGATTTTTTACTTTATGAGGGCACCCTAAATCGTCGTTTCAGCGTGTCTACTGGATCCAATAGATTTGGAAGCTGAAAGTTGGATCATGTGGCGAGCACAGTAGTACATACTCTGTCTGAGTCTGACAGACGATGTGTGGCCTCGCTAATCACGTCGCACATACACGCCGCCGACAGCGCCAAGACCATCTCCTCTCGAATCAAGTCGTAGTCGGTGATGCCGATCCCACCGAGATGCCGATCCCACGCTACTCTTCCACCTTCGCTCGGTGGGATCGGCATCACCGACTACGACCTGATTCGAGAGGAGATGGTGACACAGTATACTGTAGATCAGCATCTCTCCGCAGCTTCTTGAAACTGGGAAAAATCAAGGCGATGCTCTAACATCCACCATTCGTGTCCCTCGCTCGATTGATACACGAGCGGCTGTTCTAACATCCATCATTCGTGTCCCCATTCGTGTCCCTCGCTCGATTGATACACGAGCGGCTGTTCTAACATCCATCATTCGTGTCCCTCGCTCGATTGATACACGAGCGGCTGTTCTAACATCCATCATTCGTGTCCCTCGCTCGATTGATACACGAACCTTACTAGCTTTACTGGCTGGTTGACGCCGATAATTGGCTGAAAACGAGGCTTTAACAGTTTAGAGGGTGACGCTCAATAAGCCTCGTTTTTCAAGTCATGACAATCTTCATTGTGGTCGATGCGACAATCAGGTACTCCAAAAAGCGGATGCTTTGGCACTCCATTATGAGACTATCAGTATGTTTGAGAAGCACCTTTATTACTATAATATATTTTTTCGTCAATCTAATCTTGACGTTAGATCCTACCTTGAATTCCAGAACGAGGATGTGTTCAATGCATTCAAGAATAGCCTCCAAAAAGTCCAGTATAATCAGCCCCGACCAAAGGAGCAATTACAAAATGGGGATTACGTAGTTCATTTTATGGCCGAAGAATTGTCGCATTGGTCATAATCAAGATTGCCATGACTTGTCCCTTTGCTAGTTGAGGATGAATATGATTTTGAGAGATCGATTATTCGCGTATTCGACCCGCAGTCTCTTCGCCTGCGGTGCACATCGAATGGGCGGTCGCGCCGATTCTTTCATAGCTTTCCACCACCGTGGCCCTTGTATTAAAAGCTCAATGAATGTTGTTTTGACCATCTACAATATTATAAACTACCTAGTTGATCGATTCGTGGGGATCAGAAATGCTTTCAAAGATTTAAAGGACAGAAAAGAAACTGCTTTGATTGACACTCGTGTCATAGGTAGAGTCAAATACACTACACTATTTTAACCACAGACTACTTTTTTTTCCGATATTGCGACAACTCTGTTGTACCAACGTGAATTTTCCGATATTGCGACAACTCTGTTGTACCAACGTGAATTTTCCGATATTGCGACAACTCTGTTGTACCAACGTGAATTTTCCGATATTGCGACAACTCTGT
>OUQQ01000258.1:52023-68438 GCA_900404475.1 Spongospora subterranea | reverse complement strand
GGGGGGGGGGGGGTTTGGTCCGTGACGGTGTCCGTCCATGGTGTTGACCTCCGAGTGCCCACGGCCGATCCCCTCACACATCATTATCTACAACCATGCGGGGTAAATGGAAGTACGTGCCATGACGTTTTGGGGTTTGTCGACCAACCGACTGATCGTTTGCTGTGTCATGTTAGGAAGAAGCGCATGCGCCGCCTGAAACGCAAGCGCCGTCGCGCAAAAGCCAAGGCCAGCTAAGCGGTGTTGATGGCGGTCGACCAATGACGAGACAGCCGCCCCCCGTCCAACGATCAAGGTTCTGCTTCATAGCTCCCTAACCCTGGCAATCTTCTGTCACTACATCATCAACGCCCGCCAACCTCACCTCTTAGTCCAATTATTAAACTACACTATCTCTTCAGATGTCCATATTGGGTCCGCGTGGGCATTTACAGTAGTATAAAACGTGGATAGGAACGGCTGTGATTGAATCTAAAATTGCTTGGAATGCGGTGATTTCTACAGAATTTGTGTGCGTGATAACGCAAGAGTGGGCTATTCCCGATAGCGATTATCGCCTGCTGGACACATTATTCTCGATCAAGATTCCAGTCGAAACGCCCTCAGGAAGCAAGATCTGCGATGGCCATGGTCATTCCGTCAAATGCACCGAATACCAGATCAGGCGGTCATTTCTAGACGAAACAAAAAAAGAACGAGACGGGTTTTAAGATTTTCTGTTTGAAGTAGAACTGGAATTGTAGAGATCGAAAACGTTGTCTTTAGAAATTCCTGGCTGTCAAACATGGTTGGATTATCGAGGGTGGAAAACTTCGAACGCAGCTGCCTTCAAGTCCACCGAGTTCGACACGGCCGGCGCGGACAGCGACTCTCTCCGATCTGCCGCGGAGGACCACTTTCTGGTCAATCTTGCGAATATGATTGCCAAACAACACGGTTCCCCGGGAAACGATACCTGCTCGCCTCAATTCTGATTCCAATGACCCGTCGTCTTGTGTTAAGATCTGCCCCATTGCAGTCGGCGAAAAGAACGGTGCTTTGCGGCAGATCGGAAACGATTTTCGAATTTTTCCACTATACGATAATCCAAACATTTTCGATCACTGTGTCAAACTTGGTGGATTTAAGAGAGAAAAAGCGCTGAATCATTGTAAGAAATCAGAAAATTATGAATTGATTTCTGACTACGAGTCGAATGCGAATTGGGTTCCGAAAACGTAGACCGTCTAGACGGAAATTAGACGCCGCCCTTCAAATAAAACGCGCCCTATCTATTGGAACGTCGGTTTCAGACAGGGCGTTGCAATACATCGCCCGGGCTTTGTGTCAAAGCGGGTTCGTTTAAACACGGTTAAACTCTTTGACCGATTATGCAAAAACGAGTTTGAAAAGACGTTCTGATGAGCACAACAGTGTTATTTACAGCCTGCGAGTAATTGACTGTTACAGTAGGTGTACTGTACACCTAATCACGACTCGGCGTAAATAAATATGCGTGACTGGGCAGAATCAGGATGCGACATGACTGCGCAATTATTGGTCTATGGTAAAGCGCCATTTCTCCAATCGCTTACACGATATACCGGGTTTGATCGCCAGCGCCATGACAAGCCAGTGGTTCGATGGCGGATTCGACCGGGATAATGTCAAAACACTGATCCGAAACCGGTTGGACGACGAGACACAGGAGGATCCCACGCCGCGCATTTTGAGACGTTATCTTGAAGGGGAACTGGATCTGAAGCCGTTGGAGCTGGATGAAGACCGATGCAAGCAACTGATCAAAGAGCTGATCAACGAAGTGCTAGCTGAAGAAGACGGGTATGCACAGCCTGAACCGGTGAAAAAAAGCGCTAAAAGCGCTGCTTCCAAAGTCAAGTCCGCTGAGCCAAAACCCAAACCAGCTCAGCAGAAATCGTCCCCTCTTTACACCTCACTACGAAAGCTGTGCACAGCTGCCTCCTTGAAGTAGGCAATTTGTTCCGCAATCGTTAACAGATCCACTGACGTCATCATGTTTATTAGTCCCAACAAGCTCGTTAGCGCCAGCATGAGCCTGTCTGAGAAAGTATCGGCTCTCAAAAAAGCGCTCATTGAAGCCGGATTCAAGTCTGAGTATGCAATCATTTGTCATCTGAGTTTTCAGAGGTGCCTAACTATCTATACGTACGTTAGGCAGCTAAAATCTGAGAATATTGTCGACGCGATCCATGTCGCCGAAGCCAAGAAGCATAACGAGGCGAGGTGTGTGATTGTCGACATTATCGCTGGTCATATCCGTAATCTGTATCCAGTGCCATAATTCCCCGGACGAAACGACGTGCCGCAGCTGCGGTTGACTATAAAGCGATTTACGCTAAGGAGAAAAGCGCAATCGAGGGACTTGAATCTGAAGACAGGTAATCAGATTTGTCATCTAAAAGACCGTTGATTGAATCGATGCTTGACAACAGGTCATCTGCGGAGGAATCTCAAGAAGATGATGAATTCTCTTCCGGTGGTGATATCAGTGAAGCGGAGGAGGCGTCAGAATCGGATAACGAGAGTGATGCTTCAGAAGAAGGGCCGTCGGAAAGGCCAAAAAGGAAGGGTTACGCCAAAAAACAGGATACGAGTGAGGATGAGATGAGCTCCGAGGAGGAAGAAGAAGCGCCAAGAAAAAAATCAAAGTCGAAAATTTCTGCAAGAAGTGCGGCTTCTCGAAGCACAACAAAGCGGAAACCGGACTCGTCGGAAGAAGAAAGCGACGAGGAAAGCGCTCATATGAAGAAGCCTGCCCCCAAACGAAGAAGTTCTAAACCGGTGAAACCGGTTAAAAAGAAAACCAAGACAGTCTCTAGCTCGGACGAAGACGATGGCGATGACGATGACGACGATGAAAGCTCAGAATCTAAGCCAAAGAAGGTTGTCTCAAAAAACAAGGCCGTTAATCGCGGCAAGTCGTCATCCAAACAGAAATCAGTTTCGAGGCGTGCTGAAGAGAGTGATGACGACGAGAATAAGCGTCCTGCACGGTCTCAAGCCAAAAGACAACCTCTGGCTAGCAAGCCGTCCAAGTATGCGGAAAGTCTGAGTGGGTCGGAAAGCGATGAAGATGCCGACCAGGGCCGGAATTCGTCGCGACGAAAGGACGACAGTAGTGATGAAGATCGAGAAAAACGAAAGCCTGTCCGAAGCAAAGCAATGATCATGAAGAAGAAAAAACAGGTCGTTGAGAGTGATGCCGAATCTGACGACGCCAATGATTCTGATTTTTGATTGCGAGCCTCAACTTCATAGTCGAAGTTTCCCATTTATACATTCAGTTTACGACTTCATATGGTTTACTAATGCTCTAAGTACTGAAAACAACGAACCTGTCGTGTACTATTGACAACATTGGTGGATTGAAAAAGTGTCGTTTTGAACTTTTTACCATGAACGTTGCTTCCGTCATGCTATTGGGAGAGCGACTGTGATAGAACAGGTTCCCTCTGATATACAACACATCTAGCCAAAAAACCTGGCGGGCACGATGGGCGAACGAGGCGAGAAACATTTAATTGTCATATATGGACGCTGTATTATAGAAATGTCATCACTTGATTTTCTTCTTTGGGCGCAGCTGGTTGCTGTGTCCACACTTCTTCTTACGGCAGTTGACGGCGCGCGGGTGAAGACGAGCATAGCACTTTCGGCAGACCTTCTTGTCGCAGTTGAAGGATCGCGCCAACGCCTAAATGCCCAATGTATTAGTTTTTCCGCCGATAGATTGGAGGGCGAAAATTATCTTTACCTGGAGCGAAGGCTCGATAACTCCACCACGAAGACGGAGGACCAGATGGAGCGTCGACTCCTTCTGAATGTTGTAGTCAGCCAGAGTACGTCCGTCCTCGAGCTGTTTGCCGGCGAAGATCAAACGCTGTTGATCAGGTGGGATCCCTTCCTTGTCCTGGATTGTTTACGATTTTAGCGAATCCAAACAAAAGACGAGATAAGAATTTCGGACCTGGATCTTGGCCTTGACGGCGTCGATCGAATCGGATGATTCCACATCCAAGGTGATCGTCTTGCCCGTAAGGGTCTTAACGAAAATCTGCATGGTCATGGTTGTAGGCGACTGTGTCCACCAGACGGGTGTAAATCACCAAGCTTGGTTAATCGCGGACTCCGTGACGCATAGGGTTGCGCTTATCTACCACAAATACATATATTGGCCGTGGCGCTAATAAACCAATGCTACTACTGCCTGTGAGGTTTCTCAACGCAACTGAGACAGATGTGAAATCTCGATCGGGTGATGTTGTTTACGACAACAACCATGATTTCTCAACAGCTTGTTATATTAGATACAACGGTCAATCAAATCCACTTAAATCAATTTGTTTATAAACACCTAAAAATTTATATGATTATTACGCGGTGCTCCCAGGAACCCATTCTTTTGCGATTTTCGGAACCGGAGCCGGTACAATAGTAGGTTTACGGTCATTATCCATAGAGCCATTTATGGTCTTGAATACGGAAAGAGCCTGGGCCACCATGCTGCCGGCATCGTCTGAAAACCGTTAAATAATCTCCTGACTATTGATACGTGTACATACGGGCGTTTGCTGGAAGCAGCATCGTCGTGCTTTCTTTCGCAAGGTTACCGAACGCTGATACATATTGCTCTGCGATGCGTAATGCAACAGCATCTGTATGATGAAAGTTAATGATAGAAGACATCAGGATGAAAAAATCAGTCAAAACCTGCACCACCAGTAGCGGAAACCGAGGAAGCAACCTGATCATATTTGAGTCACAATGACAGACGAGACACCATATTATAACTCTCACCTTTTTCAGACCAACAGCCGTAGCCTCTGCGCGGGCCAAAATAGAAGCGGCTTCACTGCAGCAAATAGCGTCATTAACATAATAATGTAGAAAAAACCCCTCTATACCCTTCGGCACGTAAAATTGTCGCCTAAACAAGAGTTAGCACATCAGATAGTTTCTGCGAAACAATTGATTACCTGCTTCAAACCATTCGCTTCATTGATGGCAGACTGCTGTTGCCCTTCGCTATCAAGTATCATTGCGCGCTGAACAGACGTCATAAAAAAGACAATAGAACCCCAACCCAAATTTAGTAAGCACCTTCTTCCTTTCTGCTTCTGCTTGGCGATCCCTAAGGAACATGTCTTCAACGGAGCACATGAGTGATGCGACAAGGTGGTTACTAACATGGCAGATTTCACTGAAACGGGTGGGGAAATGTCGCGAATTTCATAACGTAATGCGCAAATTCCCCACGAACTCGAAGCAAGGTTGATCGCTTTTACCTGGCAATATTATCAGCAAAATTATTCATCAAGTTGAGAGCCGATGTACAATGTTAGAATTTAGGTGCTCTCTTTCCGAAAAAACGTTGTCCAGCGTAATCTTCCCCAATTCACTGCGCATCTAAAATTTCAATCAACATTGGCGATGAAATTTTCGTATGCCACAGTACAGTTGTTTGAGCGAGCTGAGTCAATGCATATGCAGGATCCTCCACACCATACGAAGCACTCTCAGGGTCGACAATCTTGAGGTATAGAACCTAAAAGTCATTGATGTAGCCGTTAACACATATGTTGTTTATCATCTCGATAGATTACTCCATCAATATCGATTGTGACATTATCTTTGGTAATCGCAGTTTGATGCGATACGCGATGGGCTTCTTCCTAGACATGCATGTAAAGAAACGAGAATAGTGCAGTTATCACATAGAAGGTATACCTTGAGCGAATGCACATATGCAATACGGTCAACAAACGGTATCAAAAAATGAAGACCTATATAATCGCACAATTAATCAAATCGTAAAGAAAAGTGTTGAATTAATCAAACCTGACATGAGAACATTCTGAAACTTGCCAAATCGTTCAACTACCCAAGCTTGCTGCTGCGGAACAATGGCGATACCCTTAATGTTGAAGCACTCAAACAAGCCGTTTGCACTAGTTTTTCTTAATTGAAACTACCATATTAACGGGAGTTTGACGCTCGAAGCGCGAACCGATCATTTGTCCCTCGTCAGTATAAAAAGGACTTGACGAGAACGGTCGATGCGTTTGTGAGGTGATCTTCTTTGCTAAGGAGAAGGACGAGGCAACGGCGTTCACCGACTTCAGCTTGGGAAGCAGCCGGGATCGCATCAAGCACCGAGACGATAACATGATTGTTTGTGTGAAATACCACCCTATAATAAATGCGAGATAGCAGTTGATATTTTCAGGCGGGGTTCACTCAGAAAGAGGTTCCACACTCACATGACGGACAAATCATGCAGGGACGCAACCCGTCATCCTGTCGTCAGTCACATGTCATGCTCTTTTGATCACTGTGTCTCATATCGAAATGGTGCGAATAGCTCCGTAGGTCCGTTTTGGGAAGAGAGAAAGGGATGAAATGCGATTGAGATTGGGGATAATAGATGGGGTTTGTGATATAATAGGTTAAGAAGCAGGTGGGCAGTAGTTGTTGCCGTGTTTGGTTAAGAGGGTGAGTGCATCTGACTGCGGATGAACTCGGGCCTCGGCATCGAAAATCAACCTGGATGGCTCGGAGCATCGTAGGCATCAACACATCTCGGTCCTGGGCCGTACGCCCACTGTACTGTTCTTTGCCTTATACGGAGAATGAGGGAAGAATCTCATTTCTGTTTTAAAATACTTGTCCCGAGAGCCCTTAACAAAGGTTGGTGAATGTTCACTCTCATTTTTAACAAAGAGCTCTTTCTGTTCTCGAAGTGCATTTAAATCCTATAACCTTATATATTCCCTTTTATTACTTATCATTCTATGGAATGATCGTAATAGATTTGTCGCTTTTCGTTTTGTCTGACTTCTTCTTCGCGTCTGCGACTCGGCGAAAATCGGCCCAAATCCCCTTCCCTTTCGGGTCTTGTTTAAATCTCGGGAGCATATCTGTACCAGTGTCAATCATCAAACTGTAGTCACCCTTGATACAAACCGTTCATCGACGATCGAACGGTTTAAAGGTTATTATTTAATGTGATACCTGAAGCTATTAAGAGGCCAATCGATTTTCTTGCGCTTTCAAACAGCAGTGGATCGCATATTTTCTGGTATTCAGGTTCAGGAACGATTTTCCCCACTGTACCGTCGCTCATGACTTGATCGAAAAGCAAGTGCAAATCGGCACTGATTTCACCTGACAGATTCACCTGCAAACTGTGCCTCAATGCCGGTTGGTTTTGCCAATGGATTCCCTATCAACCTCTAGTGGCGCCCCGACGGCGAGATAATTTTTGTAGAGGTCAAAAGCCATCATGCGATGGTCCCTAGATTTAGCGCCCGTAATGCTGGTCAAGCTTTCAAGCTTCAGGCGAAACGAACCCCTCTCTATGGTAGAATGTCTCGACTTAGGACTTGAACAAGAACAGTCTAGCGCCTTGGTGGCTTCGTCCCTGAATAGTGAAGCTGCCTTGAAGAAAAGCAAATTCTCAGCGCAAAGCTCTGCCCTTGCGTGCTCGTAAAATGCGTTGAAATATACAACGTTTTTTAAGAAATTCTCAAGCTCACTGACGTCTTCGCCATCATTCATGGCAACTTTTTTGCTTGCCATGCAGAGATGAACAGGATGTGCAATTCCTACGATGAAGATCAAATGGAACCCGAATATGATCAAATTCACGACTACATCGTCGGGTATGGCAACTCCAGATTCAATAACGCGTTTCAGAATCAAAAATACTGCGTAATTTGAAAGCCATATAACCGCCATCCATTTCAATCCTCTTTTAATCCCGGTTGAGTCCACAACACTCTTCAATTTATGCCCAACCATTATCGATAGCGATATTGAAACCACCGATTTCAACAGAGTTGCATCCGTCCTGAGTTGCGAAACATTTCTCATTGGCATTACGTACAAAGTGCAGTATGACGAATCTGATCATACATTTTTGAGCAATCTGTCGGTGTTGACAAGTTGTTGCAGGCGATCGTTGGCAGCGATGAGATTTCTGGATTAAGAACAAGATAGATTGCGAGCGGTACGATAAGCAGGAGACAATTAACGGTGACGAATATGACTGGAGCATATGTAGTAAGGTACCACCGTGAACGGGAGACTTGTATATCGGATGCGCGACGAATAGTACGACGACGGCTGGTGGTGTCATTTAGCATAATATCATCGTCTGTCAATTCCTGGTCAATAGTAGGGCATCAGATGGTGGCATCGTGTATGCAATAGACTGTCAATATACCTGTTGCTCAGTGACCATGAGTTTGCTATGCATACATATCGCCTAAGTTTTTACTAATTAGGGCAACTCAATCGAGACATGTAGATTCAGACCTGCCAGATCAGACTATCTACAATTAACGATTCTGACATCGCTACGGGAATGGCAGATATCTTCAACGTTATTTCTTCGCAAAATAGGGAAATGCTCATGCAGAGAATATGGATGTAGATGGCGAATCCTGCAAAAAGCATCACCTTAGTCCTCCACACCCTGCAGCGGAGGTCAGGGCTTAACACGAAAATTGAGAACGAGCATGAATTCAGAACCTGATCGGGAACTCATGTTGTCGCTTATAATACTGAACTAGGTATACTGGCATATAAAGAGTTAATCCGGTATGGGACAGCACGAGCCAAGGCCAACTCAAGGCCATTACAGATTGCAGTAGGTCCAACGGTAAGAAAAACTTCCCTGCTGTGGGGGGGAGGGTATAGAAGAACGAAGATCGAAAAACGCATACAGGTGCCTTCCCGGTATATCAACGGTACGAACGATCTCCGCTATACGGTCTGCTAGACGATATTGTTTACTCACTTGTGATCACGTTGTTGTATAAACGAACAAAGTCGCATAACAACCCGAGTTGGGGTTTACTCTGATGATTGAAGAACACATGCCTCACAATCACCCCCATCAGAGTCATTGGTTGCCCTCGAACCGAATTTTTGTGGTGCTGGTTTTCGATCTGATGCGGCCATCGGCTGCCTGTTGTATCTGGGCTGATATGTCCACTCAATATTCGCACACCAACTTCCATTGCCAAAAAAACAGTAGTTATGGAATGGGTCGATTTCACGGTGCCATAGCCGCAGTGTGCACAGTTGGGCCTTGGCCGAGACACCCCATCGTCACTTCGAATATATCAACCGATTGACTTTCAGTGGAATCCGACAATACCACTTTCAAAGGTCTCTCTTACTTGCCAATGCCGTGATTTGCAGGAGGAATGGACTACCACGCCAATCATCTTTTGCAAAAGGCAGTTTCATTTCTACTAAACTCAGAGATGCGTTGATCCGTCTCCCTCCTCCCGGCTCAATTCGATCGTAACCTCATCAGCTGGGCTAAACATCCCCATCTGCATTGCCCCGTCACGTTTCATCCATTTTTTCTGGAGTAGCCTTCGCCACTGCAGAGTGTAACTCTGGTGACCCGGACAGACTCAGTGACGCCTCCTTTGGTGAGATTAACAAGAGTGTGTAGGTCGGAAGAGGTGGGGGGGATAGCCGTCCGTTACTTCGGGTGCGTCCCTCTCTTTGACTGCATTGGTTTCCCACAACAATCCATTGATGATTCCCCAAGAATCCTCATGATTGGGGGCAAATCTGTGTCCTCCAGGCCAGAGTCGTCGCCCCCTGGAACCCGCATCCAAGTAGAACCTCTTGTGTGTCCACATGCCTATAGTTCAGAGACACATGCGCAACCCAGCGAATTCTTCTCCTTACCCGTATGTAAAATTTGTTTTCAAGCAAAGTGGTTGCCCCCCATCAAGGTCTGAGTGGGCTTGCTGTGCTAGGGAATAAAAACATCAAGCCTTGTCGCTCCAGCACTACAGATTGATGAGGTACAGGAAATACATTCACGCGCCATGGGACAGTAGTCAAATTTGCCCAGGAATCTAAAATCAGCAGAACAACTCATTCAGCATTAAAGGCGCAATTTCATAGAAGAAATTATGCTGCCCAAGGAAACGGGAAACCTTTTATAGATCATTCATTTAGTTGTAATAACGACCAATTTCGAACTATACGTATTGGAGAAGAAAAAACCAGACGCGCATTTTCGTCAAACAGGGTACGCGAATTGTGTTTTATTGTTGATCATATATGTGACCACTCTAACAGGTCAACACGTCAAAATACACAACTCTGAATTTCATTCCTAAGTGTCTATTCGAGCAGTTTTCCCGCGTCGCAAACGTGTATTTTTTGATTGTTTCTATTCTTCAGGTAATCGAGACCTCATATCGTCATTGTTGTCAACACGATTTTAGGTTATTTCGCGCTTGTCACCGACTGGACAATTGGCCACTCTTATTCCGCTAATATGTGTTCTGACTGTATCTCTTGTTAAAGAGGTTCGTTTACATTCCACCCTCCACCCACGATTGTCATTTTGATGGACCTTGATAGTATGTTGAAGATTGGATTCGCCACGAGGCTGATGATACTGTCAATTTTGGGGAAGTTGATGCCGTGGTGTTCGGTATTCCTTCATTGCCGCCGTTTATGCAGTTCGGTTTCACCGAATTAATGACTAATAGGCGAAATCAATAGGGTGTTGAGAACTGTATATCGCAGTGATGTTCGTGTAGGAGATATTTTACAGATCAATGATGGGCAACCGATACCTGCCGATTCGGTTTTGCTGTCGACCTGCACTCCTACCGGCATTGCGTTCATTGAAACTTCCAACCTTGATGTAAGGAGATTATACTACGTTTCCGCTTCAAAAAAAGTGATTAATTTCAGGGTGAAAACAATCTCAAATTCCGCAAGGCGATTCCTTGTTGCGTTCATATTAAAAGCGCAGAAGGGGCTTCCAGATTGCGAGGTACACTAATGTACATTCTACAACGCACGTGATAACTCATAACTAATGCTAGGAACTGTGACCTATGATGAACCCAACGCAAATACTCACAGGTTCTTTGGAACCATCACTTTGGATGACCTTGGAAAATCGTATTCAATTCACTCAAATAACGTTATTCTAAGGGGCTCTTTACTTCGAAGTACCGAAATGGTAACAAACGGCATAATTACGCCAACTTTGTGCAAAGATTCACTTCTCACATTTGATTAGGCCTATGTTCTAGTTGTTTATACTGGTAATGATTGCAAGCAATCCCTCAATGCAGTTGTCGATCGCTCCAAATCATCCAGTGTTGAGCGACACGTTAATCGGATCATAGTGTTAATTCTCGTGGCAACCTCCGCTCTCTGTTGTCTAGCTTCTCTGGGATTTGCACTGTGGTCTAGTAAAAACAGGAATTCATGGTATTAATGAATCAACACACTACTTGTTCACTGTCGCAGTTCAGTTTCCTCAGGTATCTGCCTTTTATTGCGTCCAATTCGTGGGAAGACATTTTCAGTAGTCTGATCACGTTTCTGATATTGTTCAACAATCTGGTTCCTATATCATTATATCTTAGTTTGGAAGTTATCAAATTTATTCAAGCTAAGCTTATAGAACATGATTCGATGATGTATCATGCCCCAACGTAAAACGCCGCGTTAACCATGATGGTCATACATAGAAAACCGATAATTGCACTTTAGTCGACGCAGAGCATTTGCACGTACATCGGCGTTAAACGAAGATCTTGGTCAGGTTGAATATGTCTTCAGCGACAAAACTGGTATTTTACAATGGAGTTTATTCGTTGCTATATGATGATGCCCCGTTCTAAGGCACCTTGACAAACAACGTCATGAATTTTAAAGGGGTCTCCATCGGTGGGAGTGTATATGGGTCCATCGTTCCTGCGAAATTTCCTGCGAACCAAGAATTTAGTGTTGACAATTCTATTATAATAGGCCAAACACAACGTACGCTCTCGTGAAACAAATCGTATTATAACTTGATCCCGGTCCTAGGGTCTCATAAATCGCATATAAGACGAAAAAGCACTCGCTTTTCAAGAGGGGGCAAGCTCATCTCACATTTGAAGTCTAAGCGAAGCAACGCAATCCTCATTCGCGATACTTTGCGAGTAATGTCTGTATGTCATACAGTTATGCCAGAAAAGGTTCGTAAGCTCGTTAGCTGCAAGCAATACCCGCATTGTTAACAACAACAACAGCAAGATCGCGATGGGTCCATAGTTCTAAAGTATAAATCCATATCAGCTGATGAAAATGCCCTCGTTCGTGGTGCCTTTGCTTACGGGTACGAAAGCACCGACTGCTTTCTATTTTGTATCTCCCTGAATTCGTCATAGATATGAATTGGAAAATCGGCACGCCAGATCAATCGATATTTGTGCGCTTGGCGAGCACCAGAAGGTCATTGAGTATTTGCCTTTGAAAGCCGTCCTCGATACCAAAAAGTATTTGATTTGGTAGTTCCGAGTGCTAAACATCAACGAATTCACCTCTCATCGAGCCATGATGAGTATGGTCGTCATCACCCCTGAAGTAAGGGAATTGGTTGTCAATTGGGTACGGAACTTCTGATTACATCACAGAATGAGTTAGTGTTATATGGTAAAGGCAGCGATGCTGTAATATTCGATAAATTGTCAAAAGAATCGTCGTCTTCGGCTGAATTAGCTGTTGCTAGAAATCATCTGCAGGTCGTTTTCTTATTTGCCAGATCCGCATACGTAAACATCGCTTCTGTAGTTGTTTGCACAAAAAGGCTTCCGGACCTTAACGTTGGTAAAAGCACACCTGCTGCAAGAAGTCTATCATGAATGGAACGCACGATTCCAATTTGCGTCAAAAAATGGTGCTGATGTAAGTGTGTTCCAGACCTCCGAAATCTGAATCGTTGAAACTTCTTTGGTTATAGCCTGAAATAATGGGAAATCTCGCATGTGAGATTGAGTCCGGGCTGAGTCTATTAGCCATTACTGCAATTGAAGATGTATTGCAGGATGACGTCCCTTCAACAATAGACGCAATAAAGGCTGCTGGAATCAAGGCACGATCCATAGCGCGTCTCGCAATCCGCTATTGATGCGGTTTTAATTCAGTTTTGGATGCTGACCGGTGATAAAGTGGAGACGGCCATTAGTGTTGCTCGGTCCTGTAATCTTCTGTCTTCCGATATGACAAATATGGAAGTCACTGTAGACACATTGAAGGATATTGGCGACACATTAGCTGCGTATCAGGCGAAAACTGTTACAGATTGCACGAGCTCAATGGTGATAGATGGTCGAGCTTTGGTAAACCTTTGACATCTCCATTGTTTTCTTTCGGTTCTTACCGTGGGTGTTCTTAGGACTTAATCATCAGCGAACCGGAGCACTGCGAAAAATTCTTCGAGATTTGTACCAAATGTAGAGTCGTGATTGCTTGTCGAATGACGCCTCGGCAGAAGGTGACCAAAACCCGTATTGAACCTGCCGGAAAGCCTTGTTCATGACATTTGCGCAGGCAGCATTGGTTCGGTCTGTTATCAAAACAGATTCTCAGAAGTTGATACTGGCAATTGGCGATGGAGCCAATGATGTTCAAATGCTTCAAGAAGCCAACATAGGTTTCTGAATGGGTGTATCCAAGTTTCGTTATAATAATACCTTAATGAAAGGTGTTGCCATTATCAGCGACGAGGGCATGCAAGCGGTTCGCGCCTCGGATTTCGCCATTGGCCAGTTCAAGTTTCTGGCTCGTTTATTATTGGTTCATGGGACGTGGAGTTATCGCCGTGTTACAAAGGTACTAACTTTCGAACCTTTTGTAATAGCTCTGACACAGAATTTATATAGGTTATTCTTTTCTCTTTTTATAAAAACATCGCTATGGTTTTAACGCTGATTTACTTTTGTGCTTACACTGGGTAATGGTGGTTTCACGCTCAGAATTTGCTGCATTTTACAATTTTCGTGCGCAGATATTCCGGATCGTCCTTGTATAATTCGTGGCTGTCGTCGGGTTGGAATGTCGCGTTCACTTTTTTCCCAATTATTTCCTTTGGAGTATTAGACCGAGACCTTGATGAGGACACTATTTTTAGATTTCCGCAGGTACAAACCTTCTTCATCATTGTAACTTGTCAATAATTTTCAACTAGGTTTACAGTCGGGGACGAAATCAGCAACTGTTTAATTCCCGAATTTTCATTCAGTATGTGGTTCTGTCCATCATCCATTCAGCGGTCGCATTTGGCTTATGCATAGGAAGTGCAACAGTAAGGATCTTGAAATTTTTATTTACAAAGCCGCACAACGAAGGAATCTGATAGGATGACTGGGTCGGGGATATATCCTTGTTAGGGATATTGGCTAACGGGTGCCTTGTACTGCTAGTTAACGCCAAAATTGCCCTTGAGACCCGGTATTGGACTTATCTTCACCTTGGCGCCATTCTATCATCAATAGTTTTATGGTGCGCGTTCCTTTGCCATCAAAGAAGCAAGGTTAAGCCTTATGACTTTTCTAGGTTCCTCTTCATTGTGTTTTATTCGTCTCTATCGACTGGGGATTTTTTCGGGATGAGCTCTCACATATTCAACAAAGTTTTCACATGGCTGAGCTTCTTTTTCGTGACAGCCGTAGTCGTCGTCATTGATTTAGCGTCGCAGTTGTATCAACGCGAGTTTTGCCCAGACTATTGCGGTTTGGTACGGGAGATACAGCTAGGCACGCCATCATCCTTGATTATTGGACATATCCATAACTGCGTATTTTTTTAGAGGATAATGCATATCGCAACTCACAAGAGTCCCGAATTCCGGACTGCCATCTGGAAGCATCGGCTGATAATCTAGTCGCATCTTCTTCGGATATAAGAGCAGAGGACAAGGACGACATTGTAGGCAGTCCAAGGTTAACAAGTTTTGCTTTTTCATATCCCACACTGGATTATTTTATTCAACAACAAGAGGAAAATGAAATCCAGGATCAAATGAGCGTGAGCAAAAGACATGTACAATCGTTTTACGTTCACTGATTACAGTTTACAGAAACGTCATGCTGCTGGTAAGCTCACGAGCGAGTTGCGAAAATTCCATTCACAGGAATCCGTTTTCATCATCAACGGTCCAACTGTTGAGGCATTGGCATACCTTGAACAGTAATAGTAAAAATTGAGCATTCATTCGTCCTGTTTGAAATTTTTTGTAGGCAAGTTGGAGAGGACGAGTCTGAAGCCAAAGACGCGTTGACAATTCAATCTTCGACCCGCAGCTTCAATCGAGGTTTTTCAAGACTTCAGCAACGATAATATATTGAATATTACCTCCGGTCCGATATGATCAACGGAATTGTTTTGGTCCAAATTGATAGTCCCGCTTCAGTTTATTAAGGATTTAACGCTTGTTTCGCCAAATTTATGGCATCTTGATTGCAAGAATGGTAGTCTGGGATTTGATTCGCTGGTCGAAAGGATTCTTTGCCAATATGTGAAAGCTTGCTGCCATGGTAGATTCCAACACTTTCTGCAAAGACAAAAAAACATTATCAAGCTGGTCCGACGAAATGTCGTGAAACGCCTTCATAACCGCATCGATAAGCTCGTCAATGTTATGAGAATATTGTTGGTGTTGAAGAGCCTGAATAGATTGAAAACCCCCAGGGCGAGGACGTTAAAGTCCGGGCTGTTTTGGGGTTGGCAAAACAGGCGAATATTCCATCCGCCAGATGTTCCTGCCTGGACAATAGGCTCATGATCCACCGAAATTGCAAGATGTCGATCTCAGTTTTTGCTAGCAGGAAGAAAATTACAATTGCCCCTCCGATGCTGCAATCCAGACTAGAAACGGAGAAATGCCCGATTAGTTTTGCAGGTTTGAAAAAGTGGCCGGCTCCTGATCCATCAAATTAGTGGCAAGCCCATAATGATCGCTTGATTCAGTGTAGTGTAAATGCGTTTTAGCTTAAAAATTGGCGTTGGCGATGGGAGCAGCAGAAGGGCCAGGAAATTCATCCCCTGACACGCGAAACGGGGTAATACAAGCACTGTTGAGATTAGCGGCCACCGGGAACAAGCTGGTCAAAGGCGCAATGAAGCAAACTGCGGCACAGTTTCGACTTGGCACGAAAACTGTAAGCCGAATCTGGCAACGAGCAAACGAGTGTTTCTGCAAGGGTTATGAAGTTGCCAATGTGGACTCGAGAATCACAGGAAGATCCGGTAGAAAGCCCAAAAACAGAGACGAAATGAAGAAGAAAATATCGGAGGTTCCGCTGCGCCAGAGAGGAAACATTGGCTTCAATGTGCTGTTAACTCTTTTCAGTTCTCCTTCTTTCATTATTCTTATGATTGTTGTTTTGGGTATTTGTGCTGCATGAGCCAAACTTCGGATCTTCCTATGATTCTCGAGTGCCACTAATTTGATGGATCAGGAGCCGGCCACTTTTCAAACCTGCAAAACTAATCGGGCATTACTCCGTTTTTAGTCTGGATTGCAGCATCGGAGAGCAATTGTAATTTTCTTCCTGCTAGCAGAAACTGAG
>OUQQ01000258.1:25998-51725 GCA_900404475.1 Spongospora subterranea | reverse complement strand
TCATTATTCTTATGATTGTTGTTTTGGGTATTTGTGCTGCATGAGCCAAACTTCGGATCTTCCTATGATTCTCGAGTGCCACTAATTTGATGGATCAGGAGCCGGCCACTTTTCAAACCTGCAAAACTAATCGGGCATTACTCCGTTTTTAGTCTGGATTGCAGCATCGGAGAGCAATTGTAATTTTCTTCCTGCTAGCAGAAACTGAGATCGACATTTTGCAAATTCGGTGGCTGGCGACAAAACGCACGAGTTGTCCGAAAAAGTGTGTTTTTGTGCTTCTCTATCACAGGCATATCTCAACAATTGTATAAAGACCATTATATGGTTCTGTAGCTCTGTACGTCTAATTTGATATTTCAGAACTTGGCAAGTTGAGTTTTGTGAATCCACAATAACTTTTTGATATAGTCCGTCAAGCACATTAAAGCCAACGCTAACACCGCAGAATCAGCGATGGAGACTCGAGTTCGCGCTGTCGATGCTGCAAGATGGTTCGAACCATCTTCAGCCAATGTTTGAATACGTCCATGTTGACAAAAAATGGTTCTACGTGACAAAAGTAAAGGCCAACGATTACTTGCTGCCAGAAGAGGCATTGCCACATTGAACAACGACAAGCATGAGGTTCATTACGAAAAGTCATGTTTCTGGCTGCTGTGGCTAGACCAAGGTACGATTCTCACAGACGATGCATGTTTGATGGCAAAATTGATATATGGCCACTTGTTGAACAAGAGCCCGTCAAACGTAATTTCAAAAACCGAATCAAAGGCACGATGGTATCAAAACCCTATTAAGGTATGTTGAGAATTGTATCGAACAATTGGTAAATCCTGGTTCGGGTTGGTCCTTTTACGGCGGACTTGACGCAGCACTCCAGCACGGTGTTAGGCTTCATCATCACGGCTAATGCATCTTTCAGAGCAGAACATGCGATCTGGTTTCCTTTCAGATCGGATGCAGGTATCCCATTTAAAAATGCAGTCTAAGTCATAAAATTGTAATCACGATCCGTCAATAGTAATGGAATCTAAACCCTCTTAAAATCAAAAATATGCAAAGAACCCATCCGTTGGCGCTATGCTGAACGATCTGAACAGAATTTAAGCGTACCGCGTCGTTTTGCATGCAATGTAAGTTAATCTCGCCGGTGGCGTCCTGACAAATCAGCGAAAATGACCATATCCAGCCAACGTTACCAGATGGTCCACATAACAAGCAAGTGACGAATCCATCAGTTCTGAAAATAAATTAGAACACCAGCATCGAATTCGGGGTAAACTATTTACGATTTTTGACAACGATAGCAATACTGGATGCAAAACTGTTCTAAAGAAGTCGGTTCCACACCGGTAACGCGGAGGCGACAATAGAACTTGTAAAAGTCCTGAAACAAATGGCGAATTAGAAGAACACAAGAGCGCAACGATGTTCACAATGTACAACTGAAATCGATTTTTTGAACGGTAGAACGAAAACCAAGGAAATACGAGAAGCTGAATTTTTGGTTTTGAAAGAATACTATCGCGCAAGGGCACAAAGGCAAAACACGAAAACGGCCGCCACGCAATACCTCGTGGTGATTCAGGACAGATTTGATCAGTTCTACCCGCTTTGGTTCGTGAATTGTTCTGGAGATTTTAAGTGGTTCCTAACCACATAATGCTAAGCTGACGCACTGTGGAGAAACTAGGCGACAATGTAACTTTGCTTCTGGTGTGATTCATGGTGTTTGACTTGTCGTTCATATTTTCAGATGCTTCGTTTTGCTGTGGAGGATGATTTCGGTGACCTTCTGGAAGGTTTAGCTTCCGGTATTCTCGACGCAAATGTCGAATACAAAACAGGTGATGGTCAGATAAAATAGTGTCAACCGAGGCAGACGATTGTTGATAGGGCTGATTATTACATTAAAAACCGCAATGTGAACAAGATATGCATTAACTTTTTCGTTGTCGTCGCAAATGGAGAATATCATCCAGTTCGCGGATTTGTCGATGATGACCTGAACCTTGTTGTTAAACGTTTTAAGTCGCCCATTTTGAATTAGAATAATATCATTCTGTCTTCTGATTTGTGGAAGAGCAGCCTAAAAAAAATTTACCAGAAACACGAACACAAAAATAATGGGGTTACGGGAGGCTGGAACATGTTGACAACCACAACCTCGTTAGAATCGAGACTGGCATCTTGGGCCTGCTTCAATTTAGAACCATGCTCTGTAAAACAAGCACAGCATTTCTACCTGTAAGGTAATCTTATAATCCGTTCCAAGTGTAGGTCTGGCAGTATCCCACTTGATTATTGAACCGATCGCATTACAGTTGACTTGAACGCGACTATCGAAGATAGATCAGCATGCAACAACACATGAACCGAGTGAACAGTCTGACTCATTACAGATCTGATCCCATCTTTTCTTCCCACAAACAAGGAACTTAAGCAAAGGTAAGTCTTCTTCCACGACGTTGGTAGGGCTGAGATTGTGTAAATCTTGGCCGGGATGATTTGATCGGATGTCGGAAAACAGCTTCTAAATCAAGAGGAAAGTTGGCAATTGGCAAAAATGATCGAAACTTAGTTATCATATTGATCCTACAACTGTGATTGTGGACGTGGCTGGAGTGCAAATTATGCGTCCTCTGGAATAACTTAGGCCGTCGACGTAAAGAACACAATGACCAATCAAGGGCGGAATTTTGTTGATAACGGATTGTTTACACTGAATTTCGATCTGGAACTATTCAGCCATCATGATACGATGATTGCGGTGACCTGAACCTCAATCTGATTTTGCGACCAACGGTCAGTTGCATCAACAGCAATCAGTACAATTGAGCTCCACGAAAGATTGGTTTCGTGAGGTCCCTGGATTACTAATTGAGCCGCATATTCTGAAATCATACTGTCAATCTGCTTAACCTGATCGGATATATCAATAGGGAAAACAGCAGTAGATAGAGGAACAATGGGGTCCAGAGTCATGAATTCGCGAATGTCATGTGCCCGATGGAGCACTGACATCGAACAACAGCAAGATTCTTGGGCCGATTCAAGACTGATAGCGATAGTTGAGCTTCGAGCGTGTTATCGCGCTGGAGATCCAAGAGACCGTATACTCGACTTCCGCCACAACGGCCTACGATCATGTGATCACTGACAACATCCGATCGTTATAAATGAGAACTGATCCCCGACCTGATACTACAGGTGGGCGATTTTCCAGAATTCAGTGTACTGTACCCCGCACGTAGCGTTGCGAAACATCATGACTCGCGAGTACCGGAGTCGCCAGTCATTCTTTGGGGGCTGCCGCCTCTTCAATGCGGAACAAATCAACAACGTTACCACTTGATCAGAGTTGGAACTGCCCAAAAACAGTGTCAGTGTAACCATATTTTCTGGAGCGCCATCTCTGGGCCAGAGAATTTTACTCCTGATTCTACGACAGAACAAGGGAGGGTGGATATGGTGAACACGAGGGATATCGGTACCGATACCAATAAGGACCGGTTTCTCGCGTAATCAATAAAAACCGTCTTAGTTGAACCCAGACAAACTGGATCTCCCTGTGACATGAACTCACACATTACAGAAAAAATGTATGAGCTTCGACCCTTGTTGATACATAAACTGGTTACCGCATTCTCGTTGAATTCGATTAATCGAATTGTTAGATTTGAAGTTGGTCGCTGGAACAACAGCCGATAGGTCTGCCCGTAATCATGCCCGGATAACACGTTAAACAAGCTGTGATCATTGCCCTGACCAATCCGTAAACCCGATCAAATCATTAGCACTCAATTTTCGTTGGAAATACAGATTCTCGTTCAACGATTACATCCCAACGCTTAGGCACACCCGAAGGGAATTTTGCTTTCAGCTTTTCTCTTGCGTTTTTGGAAATGTTTAACAGCATATTGAATCCTTAGGTATTCTAGAGCACAATCTAGATTCGGTTAAGCATGCTTTCAAATTATACAAGACTGTGGCGGGACCATATTATACTATAAAATACTTGAATAGTATCATCGGAGAAATGCCCTATTTTTTTCAACAAACATCGAGTGTTGACGACTCTAGTCTGGTTTACGGCTTAGGTCAGGGCAATCAATAAAACCTTGCTTACCGTGTTTTTCCAGATAAGCGATCCTGGGTGGTAAAAATCGGCTTTTGTTATGGCGAATAGTTCAGGAACCAGTTGTTCGAACAAAAAATAGAAAGCGGCCTCCTGTTACATCGATTGCATCGAGATTGCTGTAATCGGTTCATGTTCGAACAAATTAGAAGCTCATACATTCTTCTGTAATGTGAAAATTAACGTCGATGAGGAGATTCAACGTGTTTGAATGATGCCCGGTTGGGAGGGGGTCAACACTAACATAGACATAATTCGGAATTGGGTAGACGGACGACAAAGTGATTGTATTAACAAATTATAATCGTTTTTTTAACAGAAAGAAGCAGGGTTGAATCTAAAAAGCGGTGAAAGTGTCAAACAAAATTAGAGTTTACCGACACCAAATAGAGCTGATTCTCTAGCAGGTTGACAAAATAGGACAATCGTTTGAGGCAAACGAAGTGCAGAATATTTTCCATTTTTTCATTTCTAGACAAATGGATACAGGTGGCATGACATATTGAACGATTTTGACACAGTCGATTTACCTGACAGCACGGCATGCAAAGGGTGCCAATAGCCGTCTAAACTTGTATTTATAAAGATCAATTTTTGCACAGTTGATTGCAACATTAATTTTCAATTGCTATGCAGATTTTCTGAAATTCGACGTTTGATTGATAAGAGGAAAATATTCGTACAGACGAAGCGAAGGATCCTGACAAATGATGGATTGCCAATTTGTTAGCAACTGCAAGGTGAAGTCGATCAAATTCGCATGTTAGTAAAGCAGCTTCCGACATGGGTTGTGTCTGTAACGAGGCAATCTTTAATGAATTTATTAGACGAAACTTTTAACATTGCTCGGAGCGAGAAGAGGGCTCTTGTACTTCTTTATGGTCTGACACGTTGGTTGGCGAGGCTGGTTTAATGATAGGGTTGTGAGAATTACCTATAGATTTAATGCCTGATGCTAAACGGTCATATATGTGACGACAGTTTGATACTTGTTTTGTACCTTTGTCCTTTTCACTGCATAGTAGTTGCCTTTCTTCAGAGTCCTCAGCATTTTTAACACTTTTAGGAGTCAATTCAGAGAATTCCAACTGGTCATGATCGATATTGATAAGGGGTATCATTGACGTTAAAGCATCAACGGCATCCGCCGTTGGTGAGAGTAAAACTTCGGTCTGACTTTTTGGGGTCGACTCAAGCATGCGTTGCCTCCTACAACAAAGTTACACGTTTACCATGGGCGTAAATGACAATTTGCAACATGCTTACCGACGGAGCTCGTCTCCGGTCAATGCACCGGTAGATTGTAAGAACTTAGCCGTGCCCTCATGATGGCCAGCGATTGCGTCATCCAAAGGTGTCCGACCCCAACGATCCATTGGGGATAGGTCTTCGACGTCGCTACAGCTGCATATGTATTTGACACAGTCCAAGCTGCCTTCTGCGGCACTCAAATGCAGTGCAGTCCTATCGACATATTTACCTTTAATGAGGAGTAGATACATAACATGGCCTTTGTAACCCAACCGTGAATCATAGTCGGACACATCAAGATGATTTCCTCGACCGATTAATCGTTGAAGCTCCTTGATGTCACCTAGGATTTCGTGTTTAGAGACCAATTAATATAATACTTGACAGTATTACCGGCAGCAGCAGAGAATAGCAAAGCAACTGTATCTGAACTGGCTTGCCTAGGATCGCGGATGTTCTTCTCTTCTTTCGAATACTGGATTTACTGAGTAAGAGACGCATAAAGTGATAAGGTGAGCCAGACGAACAAACCTGCTCGTGTGATACTACTGAATCGAACATGTGGAATTTGAATATCTTGCAAATAGATTGGGCAAACTAATTCGGCATGAGTCAGATAAAACTGCAATGGAACGCAACCAGAATATGAACCTGAATCGCCCGAGCACTGTTGCCATTATCGTCAAGGCGAGGACTGTAAATTGCAATTCCCATGAAATTTGGGATGACAAGATAAACTATCCCAGATACCTAATTAACGCGGTGAACATGACACTTATCGATTACTTATCGAATAGCATCATTCAACTTACCCCAGATTTAGCAGGGACCCCAACTGAAAATTGCCATTCGCCACTGAAATCATACATTCCTAGAATTTGCGTCACTATTGCTCGTAGAATAACGAATATATATCAAATACCAGTCGACAACATCAACGACAGGCAATTCTTGACGGTATCGGCTTTGAAAATGCGTTCGTGTGTAAAGGGGTTAACTCCTCCAGTCGCCATCGACGCCGCTAGTGTTGCCATTTTCTGTGTGGTCGCTTCAATGGCGCACGTCTGGAAATAGAAATCCAATACTTGCTTTGGATTTGTATCTGACGAGAAACAACCAGCATCCTGAAGTACACCATTAAAAACAAAGTGGTCCATGAACGTTCTAAGCGTTGATACCAGCATCATGTATGATAAGCACCAGTTACGATTGGCGGTTTCCTTTTCACTTAAATATGTCGAATTTGAAAAATCCTGTAAATGGTTTAGTTGACGCACTTTGTACAGACAATGAAAACTTACAGGACGAACCCCACCGAATAATTTCCTCCACACCGCTAATAGCGATTTGAATCGTTCAGACATAGATTCTTGTCCCTCCACTGAACGCATTCCTTAAATTTCGATCAAAATGACTGCAAGAACCTTTCGTACTTAGAAGGGCGGACACCATAATGGCGCCACTGTTAATCATTGGGTTGTGAGGGACGGCTTTCCAAGGCTGTCCACTACAGCTTTTCAAAGACAGTGAATTAAAAGGTTGACCGGAAGGCTCTCGTCCGACACGCTGATGCACGTAATCGAGTCTAACATTGAAGAATTAATAACCGAGATTAGGTGGAGAAGATATACTGACCCCTTCTCCTGAACAGCCATCATATAGGAAATAGGTTTAGCTGTCGACTGCACAGAGAATGGTGTTGTAAAATCTCCATGAGCTAAGGCAATATAAACAGCTGTATCCTTTAGTCCTTAGGCAGTCAATATTACCCCAAGTTTGACCGTCAACGGTACAGACGGCAATGGCAAACAAATCAGGATCGACGCTCCTAAGCTCCGGAATCTGCACTCATCGTGTTAATACCAACAATATTATTGGCTCAAATGCAACAAACATATTGGGCAACATTCCCGCTTCGATTCTCCTTAACGGCATCGAAAACCTCAATCAGGTTCGCGCAGAATCCTTGGAAATCTGACACTACAAGGCATCCTACAGAATAACATGTCATAATATTACAGCACGACGAAATGTAAATTACCGGAAATGGCTTTGTTAATTAAAGAAATATTCTCATATGTGACTGATGCGAACATATCGAGGTTGAGCTGCACCTCCGAGTGAACCGCGTTCAGCGACTGCAACTTCGCATAGGTTTCGGCAAGACGAGGATCGCTATCGATGTGTAAGCCGCATGACAGCAGTTCAGAGATTAACTTGTTCGATGAAACAAGACCTTCATTCGACGTATCCAATGCTTGGAATGTCAATTGGACCGGCCTAGATATGCGCCTATAATTCAAGGATGCATCAGAACCAATAATGACGTCACGACAACGACTACAAATAATCATGACAGAATACGTTTCCGATGACGTGGACGCGGTGAATGAGTGGGCGACGTCCTATGACGCGTGATGGTATTACGGTCAGTAGGACAGGGCCCTCATCATTCTTGGCTCACTATATTCAAATGCCGTGCTATACTGCTTACTTCTTCCTAGCCATCTCCATGCCCGCGGCATCGGCGCTCGTCGCACACCAAAATTCGTTGTCGTGGGAATGCATCGCTTGATGTCTTGAACACAATTCGGATATATTAATCGTCAATGTGGTATTGAGCCTTCTGGCAAGATCGGAATTTCAGCGTTTAAAGGTGGTCCACGGCGGTACCTGAATCAAATATTACTGACGCAAATCGCGATAATGAATCTGCGCGGAGATATGACTCTCACTGTGGATGGATGACCGAGCCAACGGCAGGGGCCGACGTTCGTCGACAGGTTTGGATTAATCCATATATTTTTCTGTCATGGCCAAACGATTTCCCCATTGCGTTTCGGAACTTGAAAACGAGTCATCAGGTGTCAGCGTTGTTGCACATTTATCAACAAAAGCAGTTTTAGTCACGTGTCCAGTATACAGTAGACAATCTTCGTTACAATATGTTTTAATTATTTACATTGTCGGGTTGGATTGATGGCGCCAGAAATAGCAATGTCGATCAGTTGGTGAATCTTGGGAGAATCAACCAAGAAAAGTCTTCGCAAACGAATATCACCCAACAGTTTGTCAGTGAGCTGACCCGCGGAATAGACGGCATATACGAGTTTTCATACGAGCCTACGACAGACAGTGTTAAGACTCAAACCAAATTCCTCGGAACCGTCAAGCTACCATTCTGCTTTGATGAAAAGTTGGATCTACATAAAGCGGTGTTAGAGTTGGTTGACTTTTTTGATAAGCGTTGCCGAGGAACTCGTCATCGCTGTCGATGAGAACACCATCAACTATGAAAGGGTTATCATCGCTGGAGTTGTGTCCAGAAAACTACAACTCGGGTTAAGACCTTCATGAGTATCATTGTAACTAATTACCTGTTCAGTTTTGGCCAAAGAACAGCATGTGTCATATTCTTGATCAATTATTTCAGTGTTCCTCCCTTTGTCAACCTTCTTCAATGATTTGGTTGAGGACCTCTGTTTCCCTCGCTCGGATTCTAGAAGTGTCGCTAGATAATCCGATTCAGCTCCTGAAAGACTTTGAATGCCTGAATTACGAATTTAACTAATTAATATTACTGGCCATGTCTAATTTCGCCCGGCGTAATTGAATAAGTAGCGCCATTTCTTCTGGGGTGGTGTTCAAAGATAGATTTTCGCTGTCGTGACTCACGCGATGCTGATAACGAGGCCACGCAAAAACGCTTCCCGACTTTCTGGAATACGATTTTTTTCCCGACAGGGCGTAAGACCTGTTCGCTGGGGAAAAAGGTTGCGTTTTCAATGCTCGACCCCCGCCAGATTCTGACGATGTCGGAACGGACAATGATCGAGTCGATGATTTCGCGGGAAACTTGTCGCGAGGATCCGTGTATAACCGCATACTTATGAATGTACCCACAATGGGCGGCCTGTACGCTATGCCTTTACTCAATGACTAACAACCAACGACAAGAAAAATGATATTGTATCGCCCCACTAGGTGACCTATACTGGGCATGGCTTACCCATCTGAGTGCCAGTTCGTCGCTGTCTCTCACTCTCACCGGATATGTTACACGTGCGCTGCTTGGTCAAACTTGTCTGTATATTCAGTCACAAAATAAAATGGGCGCGGTGGGGAATACCCTTTGATTGAAATGGGTGGTCTCCGAAGGGAATGGTCAACCTGTACACACTACGGTTGGGTGAGCGCGATAGATGATGTATTTGTTGAGAGGGTAGTGCCGGTACGCGCGCTTTCCAGTGAAGGACAGTCTTCTCAGTCAAATTCAGACTGCATCAATGATCACACCGAGTCCACGTTTTATCTAGTCCAATGTTTGAGTTTGACGTCAGGTTTGTAGATTTTGATAATTTTACTTTACGTAATCGAATAGCAACAACAATAAGTGTCAATACTCAAGCATACTGTAAGCCATTCATTTTTATATTATTAAACAACAATTAAAAAATATTCTTAAAAATTCTAGGAGCGCCCACAAGCTGGCTTCATAACTCCTTCGTTCGAACGTCTCAAAACATTCAGTTTGTAGTGAGTAAGCCACTCAATCAGAGTTGCCAAATAAACGGCGCAGGCGGGTCTTAATCTTACCCTATATTTCGAGAGTTTAAGTGGGTAAGATAATGTGAAGCAGTGGAATTACCATTTTGCTTTTAGGACCGTCAGGATCTACATAAAGCGGGGTTAACGCTGGTTGCCTTTTTTGAAAGGCATTTCCGAGAAATTCATCGTCGCTGTCTATAAGTACGCCATCCACCATAAAGGGGTTCTTTTCTGTCGAGTTGTATCCACAAAACTATAAACCAGTTAGGTTGTCGTTGAAGAACGGCACAAAACAGCCACCTGATCAGTTTCGCTGGAATACCCTTCGCTGGCATTTTCAACAGTTTGGTCAATTTGCAGGCTCTTGATTTGTTTAACAGCGGTTAAAGGGTTGTGCTTTCGGGAAAACGTATGTTTTGCTTTCCCTCGCTCTGATTCCAACAATGTAGCAAGATATTCTGATTCCGCTCCTGCAAACCATTAATGCTTACAAGACGATATTGCATAATTGACTTACTGGCCATGTCCAACTTCGCGCGGCGTAATTGGATTAGTAGATCCATTTCTTCGGGAGTTGGCTGAGAAGCATCACTATCGTGGTCGATATCTTCAGCCACCTGATGCTGCCGTTGCCAAACAGAGTTCCCTGATTTCCTGGAGTATGATCTTTTTCCCGATAGTGCAGCAGAGTCGTTTGTTGGCGAAGATGACTGGGTTTTTAACGCTCTGCCTCCTCCAGATTCTGATGATGACGGAAGTGATGTCGGCCGTGTCGACGGTTTTGGCTGGACCTTGCGTCGTGGATCGGTATAAAGCCGCATATTTTCAGGTGAGCATGAACAGGACAATGGTTCAGTACGCTATATGATATGATCAACTGGGACAAGATCAAGAACAGGGTATCCTCGTCCATGTGCATAACGGGGAGGGGGTTGCTCGAATGCAATGTATCGTCATCACACCCACTTGTATCGAATATGTTACCCAAGTGTGAACTTTTGAAAAAACCACAGACGATTCTGAGCTATCTGAAACGAATTGGCGCGGTGGGCCCCCACGTAGTCGTGTACTGAGTGAGTGGTCAGGGCTCAGTCGGCCAATGTGGAATGCCTTGATGACGCGGGAACCAGACCTCTGCCTGATCAAACACAAATTCAGATTCAAAACATAGCTGGCGTCTTTGACAGGATACATCATTTGTCACATGTGCGAAGAATTTATCTGTATTTAGATATAATGGGGTTGCAACGAATTTTCATTATGATAATCTTTGCTCTTTTCAAAATAGAAAACAGTGTGAAGCATACCTTCAGTAAAGCTAAGCATCGTTACTTTAAGCAAACAACTGAAGGAGATGCTTCAAATCTTTTGAATCCACGATATTCACGTCCACCCTGAGCCGGCCGTAGAGCAGGTGTATGTACCACACTCACAGTAGATGTATATGTACACTATATTGGTGGTTGCGACTTGCCGCCACGGCCTGCTGGCTCGGAAGTTTGTCAACGATCGGCCAAGGCCAGTTTGGTTCGGGTGGTAGTTCTTCGTTAAAATGGACACAATGTCGCTACCTAGGACGATTGCACCAATTGTTCTTGTGACGTTATTACGACAACTGGATGCTGAAGATCCTAAAAACATTTTCATTCTGCGCTGTAGGTGACCAGGTGTTCTTATCAGTTGAACTTATACAATGTTCTTATTCACTGATGTTTCGTTCGAGCCATTCATGGATGTTGCCTATTTAGGTGTGAGTGCAGTACTGTTCATTTCTATTGGTGTGCTGTTGTTCGTGATTAGACGCAAAATTTCATCGCAACCAGGAGGCGACAAAATTATTGAAGTAAGTAAAACGCGTTGTGCCACCATACGCCATGCTGATATAACTTCAGATTCGCGAATCGGACCTTGAGCCTCCCAATCCAATGGCAAAGTTCATGGGCGATGAAGTATATATATTATATTACGCGAATCATTTAAGTCGTTAATGTTTTCGTTCAGGATTCGACGACTCCATCTAGTACGATTTCTATGACGCATACTGAATTCGACATGAAAAAGTGGAACGCTGAAGTGAAGAAATTATCGATTCAATCTTGTATTGTTGCAGCAATCCATTTGAAGTGGGGATATCTTGGTATTACTCGAATCAAATGTGTATGCGAACCAGACATTCTCAATGCTCATTTTACAGTTCCTATTGTGATTAGTCCTACAATGGCGCTTTTTGGCTTGGTGACCATGCCGCTGTTTGAGATCCATATTCTTAATCGAACCGCTGCTTCCCATCCAGCACTAACACGTCCTTGGGTAAACCAAAACGTTTTGCCGAACTTTATCGATAATCGGAGGAGTTATTCTTTTTTTTTAGACTCAACCTGCACAACCATCGCTCGGGTCTGCGTTCTCTGAAGCCAAATCTGCTCTTTTGGGGCCCGACCAGAAGCCCAAGAAATCGTCTCGTCGCCCTTCTAAGAAGGACGAATAATTCGATGATTCAGTTGTTTTTGATAGCAAATACAGTAAACCGATCTGTTTCATCGAATATTCAACTGCCGTTATTTATTACAACAACAAAAACGCAGACCGGATAGGTGGTTACGCTTTAAGAATATTCGCGTACAATCCTTCAACATTACTATTAATCGTAGACGTGATACCTTACATTGCTGTGGCTAATTCACTCTGTTTTCTTTCGATTTTGATGGCGAGCGCCCTTGCAAAGAACTGATCCCTGGCCAATCCGCGGACCTGAAAAAATATGTTGATATAATACTGTTGTTATTCGCTGATTCGCTGGACCTTCTTTAGATAAGTATTGATATCTAGACGATCCTCTTGCAAGGCTTTATCGAGACAGTAGAGAATATCCTCGATGGCGAAATCCTAAAGAAATTAATGGCACGAAGACGGTTATCACTTTGATATTAACCTGTGATACGACAGCGAACATTTGTTTGGACCATGCGTTTGCTGGAGTCACGATTTTGTCGACGTTCGCTAACTAATCCATCAAAAAATGCAGATGAACATATGGTTCCTAACGCCCTAAACCCCCTTTACCAAGCTTTCATGCGATGGTTCCTCGGCAGGGGTGTGTGCCTGACACCAGTCCTTGATGGAATCTGTCCTTTCTTCGACCTTCGATAACGCTTTAACGAGTTCCTCTCTATTTCTGCGTCAGGACGTGGCATGTTACAGACAAACGATCACCACTTTTGCTTACGAAGGCATTGGACACAATCCTTGACAATTTGATCACTTTGCTTTTGCTCAAACTGATGCGCCATCAATCCATTGATGTAATTGGTGTTAGTTTCACTAAAAATTGCAAACTTTCTTCTAATAGCTTGTTCCACCTAGAATATGTCAGCCTAGGAAAACAAACTACGGACGGTACGTACCTGGGCAAGTAAACTTGTTCGTTCATCAGACGCGCCGCCGTTGAATTGAGCAGAATGCTGTTGAACAAAATTCTGGGCTTGAACAATAGCTGGGAAGCACATGATTCAAAGGAAACCAAACAAACCTGAAGCAGTCACCCGAACCTGGCGGCGGCTGTTGTTGAGGATTATACCGATATACTGGGGGGTCATTACTAAAATGGAAACTAAGCTGGGCAGTTAATTCAAGCAAACTGGAATTCGTAGGGGTCCACCTGTCAACGAAAATAAGAAGGATTGAGTGTCGGGCGAGCTCAATGGTTTCTACCCTTGTAAATAATGAATTTGAACTTGGCCTTGCTGGTCAACATGATGATGGTTGGGCTTAATTCTCATATCGGGAGTCGGGGTGACAAAGACAAGGGGAGGTTGACCAGGATAGACCTCTGGCACCCAAATATCGACGGGAATGTGGTATTTCCCGCCGCGATACTCAATGGGAACGGTTCCACGCAAACACAGCAGCAATCTCGCCACTCCGGTATTCGTCATAAATTTATCGACCGCTGGCAGAAGCGACCGATTTTGATGCAAGACCACATTGACGTGCCGTTCCACGTAATCGGCCTGGACATACGTCCCGATCTAGGCACCATTCAGTGTTTGCGAATTTCAATTTCATGAAGCAACTGGGAGACCTGAGCTAATAACCGTCCAGCGTATTGCTGACGCTGCTGCGACATTGTCCTGTAGTACCAATTGGTGATTTGTGTGAATGTGTATCCTGTTACCGGCGACCGTGCGTCAACTGTTTTCCTCGCGCGGCGAAATCAGGTCAGGCCGTGCCTACCTGAGGTATGTATAATCCGGTCTGCGTCATTGAATCGTGACGCGACATGTCGTGAGTGAGGTTGGCGAATGGCGATATCCCTTGACTGGGTACCGAGTCCGCGCTTTAGGAACTGGTAATTTTGGTCATTTGACTTCAAAGCTATTTTACGAGAAATCGGCGACGCTGCGCAGGGGGGCGCAGGTGAGCAGGATGCTGTCCAACGGGAAATGATTGCTGCTGCACGTGGGCTCTGCTCAAGGTGAACCTTCGTCCGCGTTTATGGTGTTCAGGGTCTGCGAGCTTGCTATCACAATCGTACCAAGCTGTGGATCATGCTCACCTAACCCCATTACGGTGACTGTCGAAGCGAGAAAAGTACCCGGCCGTGGACATTCAACGCTGGAGCGGACGAATCGATAATGCAATTAATGGATTTCCGCTCCCTCGTGCCTCGAAGTCTTGAGGTTTCTGTACAAAAACATTTTGCATATCGGCGTGCCAGCTGTTGGCGGTGCCATGGGCCGTCGAGACATCACTATTGACTTGCAGAACATTCCCACTGCGAAATTGCCAACAACAACGGGTTGCACTATCATGCCCTGTTTTGACAAAAGATGAGGGACCTTCATCAGTAGCCACAACATACCTATGTCGTTCACGGGTTTCGTTCTTGTAAGTTGACGAGCGAAAGTTCGGAGGGCGCGTTGAACATCAAATGCTCAAACGTTTTGAACTGATTACATAAAGGAAAAAAATCGCCCTTCACTCCTCGGCTGCTGCTTTATCGGAAAAGGTCTACGCTCGTACGTACGTAGCTGTCTTTCTCTGATCGGTCCCCGGAACGAACAAAATTGTGCGGAATATTATTGACGGGGACCTTTGATCGTTGAGCCCCAACAGGGGTCGTCCATCGCTTGTTGCCGCCTTGCCCCCTTAATACAGTCGGTCATTCCCACGAACGCTCGTCCGGACCGGACCCGCTATCTGCGACCAATCATGCCTGTTCAATCACTTGCGCCGTTGGCCATCATTGCTGGCGCCTACACCGTCCTCTCTATCGGCAGCGCCGCTCTGATTCGAGCCGCCCATGGCGGGCAGGTTCGTGGCCGTCGAAGTCGTTGTTGATTTTGAGGTTAAAGTGTGTGTGTGCTGTAGAAGAAGCCCATGGCTTTAACACCGTTCGACCGCGTTATCTATTATCGAGAAAATGTGCTGGTTCCTAAGGCCTCTTCGGCCACCGCTTCTTCAACTGCCTCCGTTCAATAATGATATTATAATGGCCATCTCGATCACTCCAAAATACACTCATAATTTTGTGCTAGTTGTAAATAGCCCTGGTTCCTCACGTAACTGATTTCATGAATTAGTTTGCCATCGAATTCACATTTTCTCGATGTTTCCATCGACTAACTTCTTTATTTTTGCGAATCTTGTTGTCTCCCGGTCCAGATCTTAGCTCAAAGAACGAGCGGCTTGTCATCGGTGCGTTGTGGCTAGCAAATGATGATGACATAGCTTTACGAATGGGCATCCGTCGTTGCGATAATGTTTGGACGATTATCATTTGGTGTAATCTTCTTCTGAAAGTTTTTTTTTTGGGTTGTCCTTGGATGAGATCGATCTGTATCTTGTCAACCCTACAGAAAATCATTGATCGGCTGCAGAAATAAAACGATTCATAGTCGTTTTGGATGTATTGACTCTGGAGAACACTTTCAACGCCTCGTTATTTTTCCAGACAATTCTATACTTCGTGGGAGTTTGGCAATTCCGAAGCGTCGTGAGATCTGATCCAAATCGATTCCCATAGCCGATTCGGTTTACGATCACAAGCATAACTGTATTTTGGTGGAAGCCAGTTTCCCATTCAGCTTACGTGTGTTTCCTTGCTTCCAACACCTAACCGCGACTCGAATTTTGCAGTGATTACTGCAGGTAAAACTGCTGTGAGGTCTATTTCCAGGTTTCCACCAAATACGGAATTTAGTGTCAAAATAAACCAATTGTATTGGTTTGATTTTAGGGCAATTTTAAGCCTTTACTTGGTGTCAGTTACCAGTATTCACAACATGAATGTGTACTTCACCATTTTGCCAATTGAAGGGTACAGTCGTGAATCGTTCATGTTTTGGCGGATAATTGGTCAATCCCATCATCTTGATTCTCCACAACCGAGCCGTTCGCGATTCGCGTGTTTACCAAATCTGGATGGTCCAAGGGACCTTGCACTATTCGTTGATGTCACCGGTGGGGCATTGACGTGCCCATTCACCATCGTGCCGTTGTCCCGTTCCCGATTCACGCTTGCGACCGCAGCCGATTACCAATCATGCACCCATTTCGGTCGGCGTGTATACAGGACGATCCCGAGGTGGAGAAGCTCTGGCCGTTTGTAGGATCAGCGCTTACCCAGGACCCGAGCGAGAGCCCAGCCATTATCGTTCCGTCATTTCGGCGGGCGTTGGGCTACATTTCAGGGTTCAGCCCGCAGGAATACTCGGAATTGCTGGCGACACATTGGACCCCGTTTGACAACAGCAATATGGCCTGGGATTGTGGTTATATGGAGCAGAAATGGCAGCTGGATTATATCCCGGCTGCGACACAATCGGAGAACGTCGTCTATGTATCACCAAGTGAATCGATCATAGCTCTCGATCGCGAAACCAGGTCTTCATCCGCCGAAAGCTTTGCAATCGAAACGCGATCGTCCATAGGGCCAAAGACGCAGAATGCTCCAAAGCCTCCTCCGGTTCCATCAACTAAACTGCCTCCTCCGGTTCCTTCGATCAAACCGCCTCCTGCGGTTCCTTCGACCAAACCGCCCAGAACCATAACGATCACGGTAGGACCTCAAGGTTCACCTAAATTCTCAAAATGGAGATTGTCGAAAACCAGCGCATTTGTCTGTAAATAATCGTCGACCAGTCTATAACCCCATCATCAGCAATGCCACCATCCTAATCTACATCTACATATTATTTTATTTATCTGTAATCCGCCTTGCTGATGCACACAAACCCGCTCGGTATATTCAGCATCCATTTGATGGTGTATCAACCACGGCAGCAGCATGAAGCAACGCTCCTGAAGCGTTCCCGCCTATTTTTTTCATAATGTATTCAGGCTGAATTTCAATGAATCAGCAAAGAACTCTCTGCTGCGATCAAAACCTTCAATATAAATTCATCATTTCAACATCGACTGAACTTGTGCTGATTTGTTGACTGGCTAGAACACTTTTCGGCTCCACTGACGATGGTAACATGACCATATATTGATTTCCCACTCCTGTTGCGCTCTGAGTCTGTGACCGATCACAGGGACAGTCTTGGTCAGGGGGCCCATCCACTGGCTGCGACAACAACCTACTGTATATGGGAGAAGGGGGTTTGGGGATCACTCCCAGACAGGAAACAATCACTGACGAACCGGATCGCTCGTTTGGGAACTCCAGTCTCATGATTATTGGGACCGCTGCACATCGATAGGGGCATCGAGATTGCGGCGGTGCTGTCGTTGGCGGTCAGGGAGTGCATCGCGGCACGTCCGGGGAATTAGAACTGGGCCGATACCATGGTCTATATTCATAACATTAATCGTTTTTCATCATCCGCTACTCGGAACGGCACTCGTCTATTCAAAAAACGGGGCCACACATAATTTTTTCTTGATGCTATTGCCTTTTCTGCAATATATGGACTGATATGTTTGCAACCAGGGTGATGTTGCTGCTTGCATACACGTCGCGTGTATCAACTACCTGACCGTATCGAAAAAGGCAAACAAAACACAAATGCCAGCGTTGAAAGCCCATTGTCGTAACAAATCGTTGAAACAGATTAGTAATCCATCCACGTGGACATGTGACCAATGCAGTTCGAATACGGAATCGGTGTGGATTTGTCTACAATGCGCTCACACCGGATGTGGTAGAACATGCAAGTACGGTGAGAGCGGTGTCAATATCATCGGATGATTGGCTCATAAAACTCTATCATTCAGGAATAAGCACGCCCAAAAACATTATAATCAGACCCGACACCCAGTAGTCTTGCATATTAACCAGAAAGTATGCAATTTTTTCTCTGTCATGTCATCCATGATGATGTAGTGTTCATTTAGATGCTGTTTTGCTACGATTGCGATGACTGGATTCTTAACGATAATCAATTCGGTAAGGTCTATATCACCTTCTAAGCTCTGCACTGACCGCTTTTAGGATATGTCACTCTGCTGAGAGAGCAAATATGTCGATTGCAGAATCAAACATTTGATTCCATGAAAACGCGATCTGTTAGTACATCAGCAATATAACATGCACAATCTTGTTCACTTTAGCCCTCTAGGGATCCGTCATTCCTCGGCCGAAACGACAGTTTCAGTTTGTCAAGCAGAAAGACGACGATGATGTCCGACCAGGTAGGTCGAAAGTCGATCATCCATGCCAATTACACAATGTTTTCCCAGACTTTTCCGCTGAGTTCACAGCGCAGAGATACTATCATTTAATGCTACAGAAGCGGTGTGTGGCTTCTTGGAAACTTCTTAAGGTAATGAGCTAATCAAGGGAACAATATCAACGATTACCAACCCTTGCTTCCACATCTAGTTTGCTGGGCAAGGTGCGCTGAGCTTGGTTACAACCCCTTGCAACAGTCTTCCGCCGTCTCCACGAAACGGGTTTCCTGGCGAAAGCTCTGGCAGAAGGTTTTTAGGCCGTACTGGGTTGAGAAATATTGGCAATACTTGTTATCAAAACGCAACATTGATGTGGAACAATGTCGTTACGCTGACGGCTGTATATCTGAAACTGCATCTAGGTGTTTATCGTCAATGTCAGCCATCAGGCGTCTTTTATATGATGCACCGGATGCGAACGATATCGCTCAACGTTTGACCTTAAAACGAAGATCATCTGAAGATCTGTACCACGAGGCAAAACGAATCGCCAGAACGAATACCGCGAATCCCGCTATTGAAGGTCTAATAGTAATTCCACCAAAAGAAATTGTTGTTTAAAACCGCTCAGGAAAAGTCGCGGATGTCGTTCCCACTGTATTATGCCAAATGCAAAAATTGTTCAGAGTAATATGGTCTGGAAAAGTATGCTGATAATGTATTGTTTGTGTCGCGATTGATAGGAGTGATTTGCTTCAGTGGGCAGGAGTTAGTCCTGCGTTCTTCGTGAAGTCGTTTATGATGACAGTTCCCAGTTTTCAAGTAATCCCCGCTTGATTTGATACATGGTATGCTTACTAGTTGTTAGGGATATATGCAACACGTACAACACCCAAAGTTTGTTTTATTCAAAACCTACAAGTGAACCTTTTTTAGGACGCACATGAGTTTTTGACATCCCTTTTGGAAGCGATAATAGTCTGTAAACTGGACATCCAACACGTACGTGATTCTATACGGGAAAGGTTAGCATCATTCCGTGATTGCGTGATTATCATTCCCACTAAAATTGTCAAGCTTTACCTGCAAGCAAGTTTCATCTACGACTTGTCATCAGTGCAAAACAGTGAGCCAATATCGCGCTCCTGGCAATTTTTGTATAACACTGGATTTAGATGCTACATGCAATAGGTAAAACAATGCACTGAACATGAACCAGTTTTGAATACGATGCAGGTTGCATAATGAGAGCCAGCGTATACAACGGACAACAGGTCGCTATCCACGCCGCCAATCGTCGTCGTCTAGATTACCGGTTCTTTCATGTTCTCTAGAAGAATGTTTAGACGACTTGGTAGCACCAGTTGAACTCGCCGGTACAGCATCATATCGGTACAAAAAGATTCGCGTCTGATTGTCGTTTATCAACCATCTGTTCAACTAGGTGTGAGTCCACATATTGTTCTGGTAGTTTAGCATCAGCTACAAAAAAGGATCAATTTATTTCTCTACCTCAATGTATACTGTTCCACATCAATAGGACCAAATGGGATTCCAAGGGAAAACGGAAGGTTGTGCCAATATGTGCCATAGAAAGCATTTTCTCAATTGAAGTCAGATTATGCATAGGCTGAAGTTTCCTATAAACGGTCTTGATCTCTCTCGGATAGTTTCGAATGACCAAGTGACGGGGCTATACCGGTTGATGGGGATTGTATTGCATCACGGTTGCGATATAGATCAAGGTTTGTGAAAGTAAAACATACATCAAAAAGGGAGACTGATCTGTGATGTCGAATGGGTGACTCAGGACATTACACGTCATTATGCTATCAGGAAAGTTTACAATCGTTCGTAGCATTCAACGATCTTGCGTCCGAAATAATGATGGTCGAAGACATTGCTGATGGAAATTATTCAGGGCATCCGTATTTACTTTTCTATGAAATACAACGATAATAAAACATCATTTTTTATGGACTGCGGTCGCCAAACATCCCAAAGAGGACCCTACCCGTTGCAAGGCAAGTTGTTCGGCGGTTGTACCTATATGTTCGGATAAGTTTCAATCAAGCAACCTGAGCTGGCTTTCACTCCAGACCGAACTCGTCAGTTTTCTGGCGTTTGCGATTTCGGTGCTGGCACGCACCACTTTGCAACGCAGTTGTGGCCATCAGGGTCTGTGCAAAGTCCTGAGGCGGGACCAGATTTAACTATTGATCATGGCATCTTCCATCTTGTCCCAACACCCGTTTATCCATCTTCTTGTGATGATGGTCCGGAATGTGGATCATGGCCTCTACATATTGTAAATACCTGTATTTTATGGATTGATGATGGGAAGTCCCCGTTCCTGTAAAATTCATGTATTTCCTGAGTCCATTGGCCCGGAGGGCGTTGGCTGTGATTTCGAAGTTGCATGAAACGCCCTAGAGACGGTTCCAAGTATCACCCATGTTTTTGATTGTTTGTTCCATTGAAAACAAGAAAAATGCAGAAAACTGCAGCGGGACATCATGATGAGCCAGGACATATTCAATATCCTGATAAAGCCAGGCATTTTCGACGTACTCGCTGTCATTCCGCATCAACAGATTGCTCTACAAAGGGTGTGCCTTTATTGAAGATTGTCGTCAGAGTGTCCCGGGCATAACTCGAACAGAAACCTTGGGTAAATCAACTGAAGCTGAAAATTCAAGAACAAAAAAGGTGGGATAATCCTGGCTACGAGAATTTTGTGTGATAAATCTAAAAATGTTTCGTTTTATATAAAAAATAAACTACTACGTTTGGAGTATAACAGCACGTAAATCCTAGAATGAACAGAACGTTTGGCTCATAAAGCTCTAAGAACCCGAAACCGGAATTACCCCGACTCGTTTCATGAATGTGTTGCCGAAGGCTGTCACCCACTGTTTTTGTTGCCGTTATGCCCACTATTACCATGACAGTGGCAAACCGAATCGCCAGATTGCACGATTGGATTCAGCCTTGGCCAGTGCGTCAGTGTCTTTTGCCTTCCCACAATGAGGTGACCAGGTGTCCAAAGGTCAAGCTAACAGCTTGCTCACTACGGTATTCAACGCTTTCCAATTCGCATCACCGAGTCGAAACTCCCGCTGCTGGGCCAGGGCCAAACTCCACGGTAAATATTTGCTCTGAAGCGGTGTGGCGCTATCGTGTTGGACAGCGCCGACGCCTTCTACAGTCAGGGTCACGGCATTGCATGCTGCCGCATGGTCAAGCGGCCACATTAGGATCCCGATCGGTATGTCACATCTAAATAAAGTACGATGAATTCATCGCCAGTTATCAATGGGAAAACCTCGGTCCCGCCTCTGTTTATGCAGGCCCCATATACTCAGAAATATTCCAATCCGGTCAAGAGGCCAGCACGTCGCAAGTGGCCCAAAGTCGTCGGTGTAGTCGTCGTCGTACTGGTTCTGATTTACATCGTCTATCTTTTCGTCTCCCAACCCGACCCAGAGTTCGTTGCGGCGAATGAATATCTAATCAGGAAACTTACTCAGTATTCCAATACTCCCCCGACACCAGAGCAATGCACAGCCTATCGCCAGCAGTATGAACAATACCATATGAAATACGCTGGAAACAAGGATCGCAGTGCTCGGAGGTACAATCATGCCCTCCAGGCCGCGGAACAGAGCTATTTCTCAGCTTATAAGACATCGTTCGATCAGCTATTCCACCTCTATCAGAAAATGGACGATCTTATAAACAAAGAGGGTAACAACTGGTCAAAAGCGACGCAATCAATTTGGAGTTCGGATGACAAAACCGCCGCTGTTATTGCAAGCAAGCACGTCGCTCTCCCTCCACAGTGTATCGATCTGCAAGTGAAACTCGCCGAGCGGGTCAAAACATCCCTTGATGTCACAACGACCATCAAAGACTGTAAATCTCGATTGGATAAGAGGGCCCCCCTTAATGTTATCATTCGGCGTAAGGTAATGTGGGACACGTTATTCGGCAAAACGCTCTCTTTTCCAGTTTCGACGGATGTTTGTGATCTCATCGTTTACGTCGATGCCTGGTTCCGTATCGTGCTTGTTGAATACGGGTGAAATAAAACCGGTTGACCATGCGCGTGTTGAAAACGATCAAAAATCCATAAATCGCCTTCAAATTATTGTTTCATAGGATAGCGATGTTTTGTCTGAACGCCACTGCTGACCATTTCCGTTCTCTCGATTTCTGAAGATTGTCGTCTGTTTAGACCTCATGATGAATCCGTCTGTCTATTCCATTTATACAGCAAGAATCGGTACTATTCACAGCACAGCTGGTATTATCAGAGTTCACAGACGGTGAGCTCTTGCAAAAACCAATAAAATCTAATCAGATAAAATCATACGATTTCACACCAATCTCACGATGTTGGAACAACTACCCTGCACCTATTCCTTTTGTTCATGCTCCAGCTTGTTTACATGATGATGACAATAGTCCCGCTCGTTACTCGTCAAAATGGGAAAAACAACTCAACGATGATCACGGTCTCAGACGTTTCCTTTTCACGTAATTGTCCAGCTGTGTCCTGCCCTCGCGTATGGATACTCTCTCCTCAGAAATTCCTCTCCTTTGTGCTTTATCGCCATCATTCGTCTCCTGAGGTGAGGGATCCGACCCGTCTTGCCCTTTTCATGTTTGGCTCTGTGTTTTCACGAATTAACACAATTCTTTGTTATCCACCAACCCCATCCGTTGCTGGTGTTTTGTCATCCAAATACAGGCTCGTTTAAGCCCGAGACGCCACTTCAGGGCCATTTTCAAATCCCGTATCCGACAAGCGAAAAACAGAGGGAGCATATCTATTGATGACGAGTAAGTCCCCGTTGCTGTATAAGTGTCCTCGATGTCCAACTTAATCGCCAGAGACTGTGCATGTTCTGACAACACGTCTCCAGGTTCGCACAGTTCGTACTTTTCCTGATCGCCTTGGCAATGTTAGCTGGGATTTTGAATGTGCATTAATCAGACCCATCAAAAGTACGATGCTCTAGCGACGTATGTCAATCGGCTGTTATTCAGATTCGATCCTTACATCCCCCCGAACCAAGAATGAATCAACTCTGGAAGTCAGTCGCTCATTTTTCCGAAACACAACCGGAGAATTGCAGTCTAAACGCATCAAATCTTGGGCAGGGTATTGAATTGCTAACGGAAGATTGCCAAGTTTACAACCAGGGAAACGTCTGAAATTCAAATCTCTGATATTAGACGATGATGTCCAGCAGTGCTGTTAACGTTGGTTGTGTAGTCAGGTCAACGAATAGTTGTCAGGCAGTTCCTTTTCCCAGTCGGGATCGACGTCGCTTCATGAAGGACTGGCAATGGAGAAACCTGCCAAGATATCGCAACGCACTGCCCAGCTCTGGGTTGCACGTTCTTCAATAACATAGAGTGGTGCAAGGCGAAGGTCTTTTACATCGACGGCCATGAGCGTAGTGAGGTTGTTGAATATCGCAAAAAATTTCCACGACCGGAATGTTTACACATATTCGAGAAATGAGATGAAGTTATCACCCCAGAGTTACGAACTGATGAACGACCCTTAATCAAGGTCGTTCAAGATAAAAACTGTCTTAGTGCTTTTGATGGTAAGAAAACTGTGTGGATGGACATGGATCATCGGCCACAGCGCCAGAAAGGCAAAGGTAAAAGCGTTATGGTGTCGGAGTTCGTTTGCGAATGCCATGGTAGACTCCAGCTATCCCCTGAACGGCAACCGCTTCACCCCGAACTTCCACCTGCTGCCGCTACCATAATCAAACTCGGAAAGAATGCAGACGGGTTTGAGATAACAGCGACCTTATTTATTAGACAAAGAATCGCATGATGTCGTTGCTTAAATTCAGCCACCATGGCATTTGCTTCTGATGTTTCCGCTCAAACCTGAGCGATGGTGGGACAAACGTAGGCACAGGATGGTACATTTTAGACGGTGTGAAAGTCGGGCATTGTATGGTGAACGAATTGGGGCAGCAGAAAGACTGCAGAAGCGCCAGGAACCTGTTAGGACAGCAACCCAGACTCCCAGGAGCAATACGAATGGCTCACCGAAACCACTACTTCTGACCCAGCATTTCTCATTGGGGTTTTTCCCCAACTTTCATTGTGCAATCAACGACGAGAGGCGTTAGGCTCAGTCTCAATAGCCACAATCGGGCGACACGCTCGCAAGTCCTTTCGAAACTCCAAGTCATTTACCCCGCCCTTCGTCAATGACACATGTCTGAACGCATTCGGGGTCAGTTTGCCAGAAAAAAAATCGTAGAACGACATCGATATCTATGCGATAGACAATCATATTGTTTGACATCACAGCCCATACAATCAAATGACAGTAAACTCAATAAATATTGGTGTTTATTTAGCCTTGTGCACATTGTTTAACAGTTGAAGCCAGAGTTGCTGCAGACTTATCCAACTCTGCAATACGCCGCTGTAAATCTTGATTCTCCTTCTCTTTCGCCAGTAATATTTCTCGGAGATGTTCGTTGTTTTGTCTCTTCAAATCAATAGCCTTCCTTGCAGCAGTTTCGTTGACCGGAACGGGCAGCGGGGCTAATCTGAATTGTGGATCAGCAAAAAAAAAATCATTTGAAGCAGTTTAACTGACACACGACGACCGTCTTGTCGAATAGGCTGCCGTCGCTCAATATCGTCCATCAATTGTAATTTTGATGGAAGATCCCAGTAATTGGCAATCTCAACGAATTCGCTCTAGGAGGGCAGTGACGACTGTAATCATATGTTGAGGAGATAGTGCTGACCTTGATATTCGCCCGAACAATGAGCAGCATTTGAGCAAGACAATCGTTGACCAACGTTGGATTGCCAAGACCATTTGCGGTATTGGCAACTATTCCCTCATTCAACGACCGTTCCAAAGTCCGATCCAGAACCTCGATGAACCGGTTCCAGCGGCGCCCATTTTTGTGTGCTGGCTCCTGCAATGACCCAGGGTCTTCTGCTAGCTGATCGTCCATCCCCGTCGGGGAACCGTTCGTTATCGTTGTGATCAGCGACAGATTATATACTGAGTTGGGTGAACATATGGCCACTCTGACACTAAGGGGCTACGCGAGAGTTAGGTGAATATATGGCCACTCTGACACTAAGGGGGCTACGCGAGCGTTAGGTGAAC